>VMBQ01000117.1:314082-407984 GCA_007657795.1 Dreissena rostriformis | reverse complement strand
AAAGGATAATAACTGTTCAATTTTGTACAAATCTGCTATGCAGTTACATGTACAGTGTAAAGAGACATTGTTTGGATGCACTGTTAACAGACAACGAACAAACCCGACCGCAAAAGCTAACCCTAATCATGCTGTACACAGGTGAGCTAGAAAAAGCATGTTTTTCCCTTTTTTCTGTTATTAGTATAATATTTGTTTCTATGAACAACTTAAGTGTATTGTTTTACACGGCTGTTTAGACTTTTTTAAGACAAAATGTTACAAATTGTGAGGTCATTTTCAATTAACGTTCCTTTCTTACAGATTTAAAACAATTTAAGACTTCAATTTCTTAAAAGAATGGTTAATATGTTCCAGATTGTGTTCTGTATAATGCCACATTGTACGATAATCCAGATAATGGCAATTCAATTAGGACATTATTAAAACATTTTTACAAGATAAACATTTTAGCTACCAACAAACTTGATTGTCTAAGCTTTGACCATATGTTCAATATCCATGAAATCAGATGGATCTATATTTAAATAATTACCATTGACTTGTATCTGTTTGATGTTTCCGACATTGCTTCTGAATTCAGAGATGCAACAAATACCTGCAAATATACAGTAAAAAGGCAAATTAATTTACCATTTCCTCAATAGACCTCTCATCTTATTTGCCACTCCAGGCCAATACCAGTTCTGCTGTTCTGATAATAATGACTCCATTTACAGCTGATAAGCCTGACTACACCATGCCCATAGGGTTATTGGAGCTTGATTGGTCATTGTCCGCTCGGGTACTACTCAAAAGTACCCAGGGTACTTGTAAGTATACTACAATGTACCCAATGTACGGAAAATACGCTTAATGGCATCCGGCCAACATTAGACTGTACCCAGTTTTATTCCCTCCCAAAATCTGATGTCGTAAAACGTGCTACTGAATACCAAAACAAAATTCTCTTTGAACAAAACCTGCCTCGACATTCTTTTTTGAGTATTAGTTTCGATAATAAAGAATCCATTTAACATAATATTGATATAAATAAGAACATAATTAATTTGAAAAAATAAGCCAACAATGACCAATTAAGCGTTAGTATTCCCGGGTACGTTTCAGTATATTTTTCGTACCCGGGGTACATTGTAGTAGTTCCCAAGCCAACAACCACGTGACGAGGATGATCAATCTACTTGCGTTATTTATAGTTAACTTGTAGTTACCTGGTAGACATACCCAGTAAATTTATTACCGAATATACTGAAAATATGAAAACTTAACTTCTTTTTTCAAGTTATGTAATGTACCAGTCGTGATATTTTAATCAATATAAACTAATAATTGTAAAAAATACAGTATTTTAGAACTTTTCTTTTTTTTATCATTCGTGGTTGACAGTCCCTTTAAGTCTGAGGTAGAATATCTTTTCTCTTTTTACCCTCCATGCAGTAATAAACATAAAACTATCAGTGATTTCTGTTTTTGCTGTTGATGTTTTATTGAAATATTACATTATTAAATGATAAATTACAATTTATGTTATAAAGTGCTACTTAAAATTCAACTTACAATTTAAGAGACTTATTCACAATTTCGCCAAATAATGATTAAAAGAAAGTAGCAGATTTAAAAAATGTATATTTACATTATGTTTAAACAAGCGAAATAACACTCATAAGAAAAATGTTAAAATTATAATGCCGCTTTAATTCTGCGATGTAAACGCTGTTTATGAAGTGTGCGGTGCGAGTGGTACACTGCAGAGGAAACAAGGACAACAGTTTGTCATTATTTATTTCAGCAGCTACATTTTCTTTTTTCTTCATATAACAAATACAACAGAATCATCAAAACATTTTAAAATTTCAATAATCAAACATTTTCTCATAATTACAGATCTGTAATGGCTTTTATGGAGAGAACTCACTTTAATGTAAAAAAAAGTCATTTCATCAAAACAATATCGTATACTAATTATTGATCATAACAGATACAATAATAACAAACACTGCATTGTTTGCTTATTTATAACAATAACATTAATATATTTTATATAAGTAATATTTTTTATATGCAAATATTAAAATAACTGTATAGCTTATTTTCCATACAAGTCATTTATCTTAAAATGAACTTTTAATAACATAACCTAGTATTCATAAAAGAGTTACATTAATGAACAGTGAAAATGTAATATTTCCAATTGTTTATTGTGTTAACCTACACATAAATATATAAGGTAATGTACAGAAATTACTTTTCATAAATCTAAAAATACCCAAATAGAAAACTAATCATTTAACCGTTAAAAGAATAGTAAACATGTTATTTTATCTCAAACAAACAAAAATACAATAACATGTCTTACCTGTAGAGGAAAAGAGGACTGTACCGTAGGCACCTATTCTAACACTATTTTATTAAACAAGACAAGTCTCTGAATAATTTCTAAGTTCTATTTATTCTTTTTCTTAAGTAGAGTACAATACAAAGTGATTCAAAACTATCAGTCTATCGGAGAGTTCTATAGATCTGAGGTGCAGAATGAATGTCTTACAACAAAACACAGCATTTTAGACCATGTGTAGATAATAACCTTTGGGACCAGGAGACCTCGCTTCAATAAGCATACCCGACCATATCCACAGATGTTCCCGATGGCCAAACCACATTGGGAATATGAAACCACACTTCTATAATCAATTATGCAAACCCCAATACACATCCAATCCGAACTTGCATCTGTTATGTACCTTGGGAAATTGGAATTACACTTATATAATCAATTATTTACATTTCATTACATCTAAATTGGGACCTGTTATGTCTGTTATGTATTGGTTTGAAGTAGTGCAATTATTTAAATTTCATTACATCTAAATTGGGACCTGTTATGTCTGTTATGTATTGGTTTGAAGTAGTGCAATTATTTAAATTTCATTACATCTAAATTGGGACCTGTTATGTCTGTTATGTATTGGTTTGAAGTAGTGCAATTATTTAAATTTCATTACATCTAAATTGGGACCTGTTATGTCTGTTATGTATTGGTTTGAAGTAGTGCAATTATTTAAATTTCATTACATCTAAATTGGGACCTGTTATGTCTGTTATGTATTGGTTTGAAGTAGTGCAATTATTTAAATTTCATTACATCTAAATTGGGACCTGTTATGTCTGTTATGTATTGGTTTGAAGTAGTGCAATTATTTAAATTTCATTACATCTAAATTGGGACCTGTTATGTCTGTTATGTATTGGTTTGAAGTAGTGCAATTATTTAAATTTCATTACATCTAAATTGGGACCTGTTATGTCTGTTATGTATTGGTTTGAAGTAGTGCAATTATTTAAATTTCATTACATCTAAATTGGGACCTGTTATGTCTGTTATGTATTGGTTTGAAGTAGTGCAATTATTTAAATTTCATTACATCTAAATTGGGACCTGTTATGTCTGTTATGTATTGGTTTGAAGTAGTGCAATTATTTAAATTTCATTACATCTAAATTGGGACCTGTTATGTCTGTTATGTATTGGTTTGAAGTAGTGCAATTATTTAAATTTCATTACATCTAAATTGGGACCTGTTATGTCTGTTATGTATTGGTTTGAAGTAGTGCAATTATTTAAATTTCATTACATCTAAATTGGGACCTGTTATGTCTGTTATGTATTGGTTTGAAGTAGTGCAATTATTTAAATTTCATTACATCTAAATTGGGACCTGTTATGTCTGTTATGTATTGGTTTGAAGTAGTGCAATTATTTAAATTTCATTACATCTAAATTGGGACCTGTTATGTCTGTTATGTATTGGTTTGAAGTAGTGCAATTATTTAAATTTCATTACATCTAAATTGGGACCTGTTATGTCTGTTATGTATTGGTTTGAAGTAGTGCAATTATTTAAATTTCATTACATCTAAATTGGGACCTGNAGCGCCGTAGACCCAGGCGTTGTCGTTCCATTGCGGCTCTTATCTTAGCACCCTATAGTATTATGCACTAGCCTAATAGTGCACATAATAGAACCCTTGTTACACTGATAACTTCTGTTTCAAGTCAGCTAAAGGGCTGATTTTTGGCCTGCAGTTGGTTCAGTGTGCCTACTCAATGGCCCACATCACTCCGGCTTGACCGGTACTTGGGGTGCTGAGATGGGTTGCGCTGAAAGTGCCAGCCCCCACCCACTCACTTATACACTGTACAATGGGCCGATCGAGGCATTCGAAATGTCGTCACGGATTCAATGGCCGTCATGTCATTCCGCTCGTGTCGACACCTTGGCCAGCGCCGTAGACCCAGGCGTTGTTGTTCCATTGCGACTCTTATCTTAGCACCCTATAGTATTACCCGGGCGTACTTTGTCCATGGTTTTCCATGGAAATCCGTGGAAAATATGAGTTTCCAGCCTTTTTCAGCGTCAATATTTAAAAAAAGGGTGGAAAAATGTCCATGGTATGTAGAAATAGCCTAGAATAGTTTCCATGGTTTTCCAGGTTCCCTTGAATTTTTAACATGGAACAATTTCCAGCCTGCATGGAAAAACCCTGAACCATTTTCAAGGGTTTTCCAGCCAGCATGGAATAAATACCGTCCGAATACTCCATGTTATCTGGAAAACCATGGAAAAACATGGAAAATGTTCCAGGGTTTTTCCATGCTTAATATTCTATGGATGCCTAGTATAACATGGAAAATTGTCCAGCGTATACCATGTTCACTGGAAAGGAAAAAAGAAATTCCTGGTCTAAAAACAATATTCATGTATTAGATGAATAAATTACTCACAGCTTAAATAAATCATAATTTAAGGTAAGATTAAAACAAAAAAAAAACGATTTTGTTCACAAGTCATCAAAAAATAATATCAGATTATGAAATGTGTTGAATTTATTTAACAAAGTATTCAAATCAAACAAGAATTGTTTAATACATGCTTACAAAGCCTCTAGGTCCATTATCAAAAATCAGGCCCTTACATAACAGAACAAGCACTACTTTAAAAGTTGAAAAGTATAATTCAACCTTCACAAAATGTATTCAAAGTAACACAATACAATCAAGTCAAGTAATATACAGTAACAATACATGAACACTGTACAAACTATATACAAGAAACAAAATGAAAAATCTAAGTTATTTAAGCTGCTTCATGTAGGTCACAATACATGTAGCTGCCCATGAGCACCAGGGAACTGTTTTTCTCAGCTACTTTCACTTAAATGCAATGTATGTACTTAATTTTATAAATATGTTCATAAAATTTAATTGTTCAACGAAAATCAGAACATTATAATGAATGTTTTACTTTCCAAGTGACAATTTAAAATATACTTGCAAGTCTAAAACTTGTGTAGGAAGCTTTGTAAAACAGTACCCAGGTGGGATAAAATTACAGTTTTTTTAAAACTTTTTTGTTAATTAGCTGGGCTTCAGTATAGGTCGTGGATCTTTTTATAGAACTTGTACTGGTGTTATCCTGTATGGCTCCTGCATGATCTCTGAAAGAAAAACAAAGCAAATAATATTACAAGAAAGTCTAAAGTTGTTTACATTCATCTTTAAAAATTAATGTGCAGCAATCATGCGATTTAATATCTAAATTTTAATGCTCATTCATATTTTAATCTATTTTACTTTTATTTTTAGATATTTCATATCACTACTCAACTCGGTACATCTGATTTTTTTGTATTTTAGCGAACATTTATGATCGTAAGTAGTTAACAATTACTTCTTTTCAATTTACTGAAAATTCTCTTAAAGTTTGCAAACGGGTTTTAATCTACTTGCAAAAAGGCAACCACACAGGAAAACTGAGAATTTCAAGTGAATAAATTGGTGATTTAAAATATATTTTTATATGACTCTCTTTTATTTTGAAATTTATATTGTTATGTTTTCTTAAATGCGCGAACACAGGGTACACTAGTATGTATCTGGAAACTCAAACATATAGGAATTTTATATTCAGATATTGCTATATGAAAGTTATGCTAATTCGCTTAAATTCATATAATAATAACCTGTATTTGAAACTAGACCAATATTGGATACCAAAAAGACAAAATACTTTCAGGTGATTAACACTAAATTACTTATATGAGCCCGGGGCATAACAATATTTACCATAAATTTTGACCAGTGAATTTGTGGCCCTGTAAGTCCCCTTGGTAAATGCGCCTTTAGAGCTGCTTTGCTGTCTTGGGTTATTTCCCTGCCAAACTCTGCAGTATCTTCCATCAACTGGTCAACTACAGTTAAAGAACATGATGAAAATGTTTAGGGAACATAATTAAAGTATTGTTTTAAAAATAGTTGTAAAATGGTCTTTATAAAAGAACTTCAAACAAAGTGAATACATCGCAAAGCATAGCACAACTTAATTTGTTGGTATGATTAGTACAAATTTATTATCCCGCGCCAGAGGCGGAGGGATATTGTTTTGGCGTTGTCCGTCCATCCGTCCGTCCGGGTTCAATGCCCGTTCCCGGAAGCATGTTAGTTTGGTAAGTGGTCACCAAACCGGACAGGTGGGGTTTCCTCGGTATACTCCGGCTTCTCCCCACAATACAACACCACAACAAAATTGGAAATCTATCAGTAACAACTTAATACATGTACTAGTAGATGGCACTTTCATGAGTGTAGTAAGTTAATTAGGTAGGACTTCTTGGAAACACTCCTATAAGACACATACTACAGTCTCAAGCGCGAAGGGACCTCATAAACTTCGAAATACACACATATAAACCCTGCGTTCCGACGGTGAAAAATATGAGACGCGCTCTGAGAAAATGGGGTTGAATGCATGTGCGTTAAATGCCGTCCCAGATTAACATGTGCAGTCCGCAAAGGCGAATCAGGTACGACACTTTCCGCTTTTATGATATTTTTCGTTTAAAGAAAGTCTCTTCTAAGCACAAATTCAGTTCAGTCGTAGCAAAGGCTAATATTGGACGATACTTTACGCACATGCATTAAACCCCTTTTTTACAGAGCGCGGTCCATATGTTATGCTCTTTGGTATGCTGGCACCTACGTTGAATCTTATTTGATATGGCATTACGTCAAATAACGTATGATGGCAGTACTTTATTCGGTATTTACACATATTCATAGGAATTGCTATACTGTAGTTTCATAATATTGGTCCGTTATTTCCCAAACGAAAAATATCACAGTTTCTCAAAAACAATCCTGTCTTTTCGCGTGACAACATTTGTGACTTTATTTTCAACGGATTACAATACCTCGTAGTCAATGGACCGTTCATGATTGCGGAATTTCGGATTTAACAAATTCATGGCATTTTTTTTTATCTGATGACAAATTGCATGGCCTTTCTTCCGCTTCATTCCAGAACGTCAGAATTTTCTACAAAAACTATTACAATGTTGAGCCTATGTCGCCACCTCATTTAACCCAATAATGTTTTTCCTTAAATTGATAATCTTATAAACGGTGACTCAGTTTTACAGTCACGTTTCGCTTGAAACAGAAAACACAACAGTTTCTCAATCATTGTCAAACGGTGACGACTATATTCTTTATTTGAATTATTGAATGATATCTTGTCAAACGAAGATTTAAAAAAAGAACTTGCCACATTTATATTGAAGTTGCCGTGGTGTAATGCATCTTGTGTCCGCCTAGCGACCGGGAGATCATAGGCTCGATCCCTACTGTGGGAGCGTTCTTTGGATCTCCCAAAAGACACAAAGTACTGGCTCAAGGCCCCGGAAACAGTCTCGAGAGCGGTTCAATAAGCCTGAGACTTGTCGTGAATGCCACGATTTTGTATATATGAAATATTGATATTGTTATGTACATTTGCTCCATATGATATGTATATGGACACGTAGCTCCGCCTGTTTTGTAACAACAGACTTTATGTCTTTGCTCCGTCTTTGACCTAGTTATTGTAGCTGGAAAAATGTACTATGTTATATTGCTCCGCCAGGCACTTTTTATGTAATTCATGCTTATCTTGCTTTTCATGAGATGTTAGTTGGTATGCGGGAAATGATTGTATAAATACCACGCCATGTGCTTGGACAGGTGAGAATTAGAAAAGCATTACAGGAAAAAGGATTGTGTGTAAAAGTTTAACTAGAAAAGTTGGATTTGTTATATTAAAATAGTGTAAAAAAGAAAAGTAGATTCATGTAAAAGAAAAGTGATTTGTTGAGAATCAATAACTGGAAATTAAAAGTGATTGAAAGTTGAACCAGTGTCTTGTGTTAACTTATTTAAAGGTCAATCTGGCTAAAGTAAAGAAAGTTCACCACAAGGCTTTCGATGCAATCGAGCTCAAATAAATAGGTTTTAACTTATGCTTATAAAGCGCCTGTCACAACCTGATTTATCATGATTATTATGTGATAAATTTGGTGCTACAGTCTCTGTGTAGTACTGTGTAATAGTGTACATTTATAAAATGAGCCTTGTTCTGGAAAATCTGGACTTAATGCATGTGATAAATGTGTCATCACAGATTAGCCTGTGCAGTCCAACCGGAATCAGGGACGACATTTTCCGCTTTTATGCTATTTTTCGTTAAAATCTTTCGTCTCTTCTTAGTAAACATCCAGTTAAGGCATTTACATGGACGAGAAGCCTTGAACGAGAAACCTTCTTGTAGAGGAAATCTTTCACCTGGACGCCACCAGCTGCTGGGTGGTCTGTTATGGTGTGTCGTGTTCTGAGAAAACTGGACAAAATGCATGTGCGTAAAGTGTCATCCCCGATTAGCCTGTGTAGTCCGCACAGGCTTATCAGGGACGACACTTTCCGCCTTAACTGGATTTTCGCTTAGAAGAGACATCATTTAAACGAAAAATTCCATAAAAGCGGAAATTGTCGTTCCTGATTAGCCTGTGCGGACTGCACAGGCTAATTTGGGATGACAATTTACGCACAAGCATTATGCCCAGTTTTCTCAGAACCCGACACATGGTCTCTATAAACTTGAAGACGTGCAAGAACAAAGCGAATGCAAATATTGGAAACAAAATTCGCAAAATCAATGCTTACGAATGCAAGGTTAACCCATTTATGCCGAGTGGACTCTCCCATCCTTCTAAATTGGATCAATTTATTTCCAAAATTAGGGATGTCTGGTATATTTATTTCTATATTTAGAATATTTCTTACATAAATATTTCTTTAAGCAAACAGCGCAGACCCCGATGAGACGCCGCATCATGCGGCGTCTCATCTGGGTCTACGCTGTTTGCAAAGGCCTTTTTGCTAGACGCTAGGCATAAATGGGTTAAGTTTGTCTTTATATATATGATAACGAAATAAAACTACGGTTCTTGAGATTAATTGCATCGACGTGATTATTTAAGGAAATAATTCAATTAGTTACAAAAATATGAATGCGTAGAAAACTAGTAGTTGGTTAGTCATGGTAACAAGGGCATGACGAAGTTATTGATCGAGTGATCGTCATTGGTGTCCGTCCAGTCAATGGTCAATCGTTTTTGTAAAAGATTTTAAAGAATCAATTAAGCAGCGCCCGCCGTTTTTCATGGACTGTTAACTGCCACGTGTTTCGCGTTAAATGCTCGTGGATCATCGGAGGTTCTCGATGTCGTATGACCAGTTCACAGCATAACACAGGCGTTGGATAATTGTTTCCATTTCTTTTGGACACTTATTCAAATTGAATATGTTCCAATTGCGTCCGTCAAATCACTTTTGCGATTTTGAAAGAGCGTGTTCCAAATGTGTGTTTGCTTATAAGTTGTACGTTTAATGCGTGTCAAAATTTTCACAAGCAAAGTATGAAAAAATTGATGCGAAAATTTGAACTACGCCTTTGCGATCAGCGTAGCTCAAGACAAGCCTTCGCAATCGCGAAGTCTGTCAAGAGCTACCCTGCCCGCTAATGAGACCACGACGTTTTTCATGATTTTATAGCGTACAGCGTAGCTCCTGACAATACTGCGCGATTGCGCAGGCTGCTCCGGAGCTACATTTTACCGCATATGGCATAAGACCCATTTTCGCAATACTCGGCTCAAATAATATACAGAATAGTATACTTGTTTTTTGTACGCGACCGATTTGTAGACTTTGGCAAGGGTTGTATTTTATGTGCGAACCTTATTCACAGCTCGCGGAAAGTATATTTTGTATGCTGTGGTGTTGGCACATGCTGACAAAACACAACATGTCAACACTTGGCGAGTATGAGATGGTGGAGGACACTGGTCATTGACATCGTCACGCCTCCTCTTGGGTGTTCATTTGTGTCCTGTGCAACATGCAACATTGATGATGTGAATGAATTGGCTAGGTTATTCATGTGTCTCTTCAGATTTATGTTTCTTTGTTTCGTTTAATTGGTTGTGTCGCCTTCCTTTCACATCGATTAAACAACTGACGTTAAAAAACGCAATACAAGCACAAAGATAAAATGCGGTCAGTATGTATATATTTGCGGCGAACTTATTAACACCATATCCCCATATTTCATGCATTGAAACTATCCTATATCGATCGACAATCGTGACTACTTAACACACACTAAAATAGCTGTACGCATATTTGTCACAAATTGTAAACTATTTTATACGCAGTATGCAACAGGACGACTCTAAGAAGTATGTTCTACTGCAGCAAACAAGTCTGTCTTTTTTTTCTTTTCCCCCCAAACTCCTGCTTACTGTTATATCTGCTACAATTCACACATGTTAACCTATTACACGTACTAAAAGAATAACAAAATAATTAAAAAGTGAATTTTATATCTTGTTAAATCTATGTTACCAGACCACATCTAGCGTTGAAAGTTTGGGTATTTCTATAAGGAACATTGATTGTTTATATGTAAACTTTTGTTTTACGAAATATTTTACGTCATATTCGTTGATTTTGAGCGTTATAGGGGCTTTAAGTGTACACAATTTACATATTATTTTGTTTCTTGGAATGTTTTGGTGCCTACCAGTTTCTAAAAATAGAACATAAGAGAACAATCTCATTTTTATGTCCCCCAGTCTATACTGGGGGACATATTGTTTTTGCCCTGTCGGTTTGTTGGTTGTTGGTTTGTTTGCGTCAAAATTGAACATTTGCTATAACTTTTGCAATATTGAAGATAGCAACTTCATATTTGACATGCATGTGTATCTCATGAAGCTGCACATTTTGAGTGGTGAAAGGTCAAGGTCATTGTTCAAGGTCAAAGGTCAAATATATGGGTAAAAATCGCTCAAAAGGGGACATAGTGTTTCACAAACACATCTTGTTTCAATTATGTTTCTAAATGTCAAATTCAATTTTGTACACGGATCTTTCGAAAACGGATTTCAATTCCATTTAAAGAAATAGTGATGAAGTGTCATTTACATAAGTTTGCCCTTTTTGAAATAAACAAATATTGTAATATATTGCGAACAAAAAAACAAGCTACGCATAAATGCATTTAAATGTAAAATGTATACATTAAACACAAAGTAAGTTCGTGTGGAAACATGCAACTTAATGTCTTCTGAGAATAACTATATACGACATTTCCTTTTTTTTCCCAATCCCATTCGAACATATACATATTATTAATGTTTTATGTAAATCAATGCTTGTTTATTAGAAATAAAAAATGTTTAGATTAAGTATGACATGAAGGAATTTCTCTGATAATAAATAACGTATTGTCTGTGAATATTGTATAAATTAGGAAGCATATCTAATTACATTTTATTTGTACAAATTCCCTCTTATAATTTTATCAAAATAAGTTGACGTTAATATTTCTTTAAATCAGGTTGAGCATTATCTATAAACTATTAATTAAGTTACTTTATAGAAAGTGTCATCGCTTGATACTGGACCTGTATGAAAATATAAAATCTGTGATCTACAAATATTCTATAAAGTCTGCTGATCTACAAAAATTAAAAGTTTTGCAAAGGTTAACATCTGACCATCTATTAAAGCAAAGTTAATTTTCAAAATTAAAATTTGTCTTAATTATTATGTAATAAGGACAATAACTTGTATTTACCATTCATTTAAGAAAATATCACTTAGTTTTTGCTTCACATTAAATGGAAGCCATTTTGGATTTAGAAAAGAGTGCGAATTACATATGTACAAATGAGCATAAGTACACAAGTATGTTCCTTACATGAGACATCCATGAAAACGAGTCTCTTAACGAATTCTTCGAGGCTGAATACTGACTTAGTAATGCATAGTACTTGTATACTTGTCAGATAGAAGCTTTGGAAGCGATGGGTATACGTATACCAAGTTAGCCCAGTATGAAAGTATTCCCGATCTTGTTTCAATTGATAACGCGATACAACAAAGTGCGGTATCGCACATATTTTATGCCATCTCAAGGTATTGCTTTGTGCTTCTGCAAATAGGTTTTTGTATATTTAACTGTTAAGTTAGTCCCCCATTAATGGATTTCTTTAATACCGGTGGCCTAAATCTCTGTCAGTCCATTTCCGAAAAATAACGCATTTCAAGATTTCAGTTTCGGGCAAATGTAATAACCTTGCTCCCCGCATGCGCCACAGGAAGTGATAGAGTGAAGCCATTATTCCGGTCCATACACATCGTCAATCCCAAGACCGTTGACTGCCACTGGTGACACGGTGTTGATTTCTATGGACTCAGCAAAACGCGCCCGTGCATGACAAGTCAAAATATAATTAACTCTCTAATACACAGGAGGCTTGAAGGCTAATTGCAAATAAATGAATTCATTTTCTGTAGTGACTAGATTTGTTTTCAGTTTTATAAAATCGGTCTAATCAGCCACGGGTTTATCTTCAGATCTAATGTTCGATGGTGTAAATCTATATTGAGCGTTGGGAGCTAAAACAGTACTAGTACAGGCTGCTTTTGATTTCAATCAATTTATATCCTTCGAGTTAGTTATTTGAGATATTACCGGCCTACGCTCTTGGCACAGAGATGCGTCCTGTAACAAGAAATACGATTTAGATTTAGAATATCTACTATACTAGACGAAATGTCAGTTTATACCAAATTATTTCAAGTTCAATGTTTAATTATATATTGCGCGGCAATTTTTATTACTTGTACAATTCAGACGGAATCATTTCTTTCATTCTTACAAACTTTTCAGAAAACAAAATCCTAATATTAATTCAGTCAAAACTCTTCGTCCAAACGTCAGCAAGCCCTCATAGCTCGTTATCTCTGCGAACACTGGGTGCTTTTAATTAATGAACCATTGCACAACACGCGGCCAACGATAATTGCTTATTCATATTCCAATTACATGTATTTTTTTCTTCTGTATAGCATCACAAAGAAACGTATTACGAGTTGATATCCAACTGTTACTCCAATATCACAATCGTCATAATATTTTAATTAAGTGGTTCTGTGGTATTATATTTAATGTACGCATGCTTAATACGAAACCAGCAGCGTCAGCTTTTCTTTGTAAATGAAGCCCAGTTGACAACATGTATGGTTACTTTACGTATTGTGCGTTTAACACATAGTGGCAACAATATTACTTCAACCACATATTTACAAAGTTTCAACTTTCCGCATTTTAATTGGTTTAGCAATATGCAATTTCCAAGTTCGTTGAACTCTTAAAATTAAAATAATTGTTGAAGAAACCTGCTACTCTAGCGTATACCTGACCTTGACATTTTTGTTTTGTTGCGACAGAAATTCTGACAGTAGCAGCGAGCAGTGAACACTACTTTCATGCAGACATATAGAGGTTTATTGTTAGGATATGGCCAATGCTTACAATGTATTATATTTTGCTAGCCGCTGCCTATTTGCCAAGAAGCATTTTACCCACTAAAATCCTATCGGGTTCCGTATTGGCAAAATCTATGTGTACACCGATAGTTAATAATATTGTTTTCATAATTGGTAATTCAATAGTATGTTACAGAAACTTCTACCGACGTTTTAATTGGCGTGAATTTTCTTTACACGGACAATTATTTTTAACGACTGCTATTTCGATGAGATTTCATATTGTCGTTTTATTTATCAATGGACCACATTCCCACGTAGAACGATTTTGTTATTGTCGTTGGATACTTTCTTTTTTAACAGTGGTTACCTGTATTCTTCTGGCTGGTTTTGTATATGTTAGAAACATTAAATATATGTTAAGTTCACTGGTCATCACGATACACATACAACCCTATTGTCTTAGTTAAGTTTTCTTAATTTTATTTTTAACGGCCGACAATAAATTGTATTTTTGGCCTTTTACATTCAATCAAACGCCGCGCGTTCCAGCAAAATGGAAAGTTGTTCGTAAATAATGACAAACAATATCAACTCATTCATAGGCAATAGACGCGCAGTCAGCAGCATTTAAATAGATTCATTACAAATATAAAACGTTCGTTACGCCTAGAGATTAAAGGCCAGAATCCGGGCACTCGATCAATCACCGGAAGTTGTGTCCAATAAAAGACAACGTGCTACTTGTGATACGTATAATATCGCGGCTGTATCTAATGTTTCATTATCGTTAACGAGCAATCGAGCAGCACCAATGCAATGTATCGTTCCACTACAGCCTCGTTTGCTATTGTGAATCTGTTTTTGAATTTCGGTATTGGAATATTCGTATAAATAAAGTATTGCCATATAGTCTTCAGGTTTAACATTGACATTAAATTATTAACGTTAACGTTAATTAACTCACAACATTTTGCAGCGCATGGTCAGTTTCAACCGTTTGCTGATTCCGTGTATCGTCCGTTTTATATGCATGCACGTTTAATATATTACATAAGTTAAACACACGTGGTTTATTTTGATTTGTCATGTGTTTATTTGTTTATAGTGTTTGAACATTTTGTTTAAACCCATTATCGTTTGCTTTGACCGTTCAAAGGCGCTGAACCCTGCTTTGATCAGTCTTATGTTTAGTTTGTCTTGTATTCATACCCTGTCGTGTGTAGGAAATTTGTCTGTTGCCGTAAATAACAGACCAGCCGATGGTTGCAAGGATCCGTCTCCTGATAATTTTAAATATTAAAACCGCAGTAACACGGCGTTTAAATAATTAACTCAATGTGAAAATAGTTATTAGAATACGCATGCTTTGTTTCCCAAAAGGAACTTTTAAATGCGGGTTGACGACGCTGTTTCAGCTCCTGATTGTTTGTCACGCAAACTTTCAGATCATAAACAGTGTAAATTGTTTCTATAAATGCGTGACTGTTTTTAAAATGAATGCCCAAATGCAGTTTGGAATAATTGAATCAGCGAAATAATATCTATTAACATTACAGTATACAAAGGTACAATAAGAAGGTCTACATCCGTACATATTGACAAACGCATAAATGTCTTTTTACAACTACAGTATGTGAGCATCTATTATACAAGTTAATGAAACATTAATACATAACTTAAATGTTTTTATTCATTTCTCTGTTATTTTTATTTTAAAATTAAATACAATATTAATACATAAGTTTAATGGAATGAAAACGGTGGGCCTGTGTTTTGGCGTGCATAATGCTTGCTTTTTGCAAATCAGGATGTTATTTAACAGTTGGGAAATGAATGGCATATCCGAACTAAAAAATCACAATTTCCCGCATTTTAAAAAGCATTGTCCAACGATGTCAGGTAACGAAAATTAACACACGCATTAATTTTGCAAAACTTAAGTTTCACAATAGTTCGTGCAATTAAATTAACACTTGCATTAACTTGGCACATTTGACTGAGAAGAGAAACAACACAAAAGTAACAAAAATTGCCCATGATAGAAAAGATTAATGAATTGCAACCATGCTGTAAAGCATGGTCAGAGAAACGCAATCCCATCATGCAATACATTACTGTTTTCTGGTGTCGTAATGGCATTATTTTTTCCGTATAATTATTTAAAATGATTTTTTTAGAAATGATTGCAAATTTTGTCGCCGAGGAACTCAGACATATTGTCAAGGGTGTGAAAATAGGAAATAGATTAGTTTTGCAAAATAAATGCCTTTTGGGGATATGAGGGATGCTATTTAATAAATGTGTATTTTCACATCATTGTCACATCACACGCATGACACAAACAAAAACATTTTACATAACCTTAAATTTAGTATCGTTAACCACGATATGATCTGCATCATCGGCCCCATTGAATGGCCCCAGCCGTAGACATTTATAACCGAACTATATTCTTAAACAAACCTACCAAACTTTTTTATTAAAAGGTTCTCTTGAACAAGAATACCCTGGTGTTGCTATATGGAAGGGAAAGACCGCCAATATTATTCATCACCAGAAATGTTGCACGTGTTGAGTATTAAGCTGATATGTTTCATCTTGCAATTATAGATTATACATACATGTCAAATAATATCCGTTTAAATAAGCAATGTTCGATATTTTATGTTTTAATTTTCAACAATGTTAATTTTCAAGGTTGAGACTTCTCAAATGTTCATCTTGTTCATTGGCCAATTAAAACTGTTCAATGAATAAAGACTTAAATGTTCAAAATGTAAAATATACATTTACTTGTATTTTTAAATCGCATACACAACGCATAGAAATTTACAAATGTGCAACAGTAACTTTAACGAGCTGCCAATTTCCACTAGCACATATGTTTTAGTCTGTACTGATAATATATCAAATCAACCAATTTTTACAAGATGGAATACTGAATTAATTGTGTATTGCTTAAACTTTTTTATTTTAAACTGAACATATTAAATTAACCACACTAGCTGTTGAAGTTTTATCTTTTTTAACATGCATGTTCCTTAAATATAACATTTTCTTCATATTCATTTTTGTCTTGTTTTATTATCATGATTAATATTTTTGCTTAATTATTTGTACACGCTTTTTGTATGAATAAAAGACAAAGAAGGATAAAGCACAAGTTTAAAATGTGTTATTCTTGTGTTGTTTTCAGACTTGAAAAGGATTCGTCGAACGATTTGTACCTGTTTTAAGGTGCGAAGCTGTGTAAGAAGTACATGAACACCATCAAACTACACAGGTGTTGTTATGCAGCAAGTTTAATATTTCAAAAGCAGTGACAGACAGGGACTATGGAAAGCTGTTTCTCTTAAAGAACTATATAAACAACCATTTTATATTTATTTTTGCATAATCAATACATATTTTATGTATTAATACAGATATATATTTATGTTTTTTTGTTTCTATGCTATTACTGATATTGACTAGATGCATATGAACTCGGATTATGTATATTAATATAACAGTGGTTTCACAACAAATAATAATATAAACCAAATGATGCTTGTTAGGTGTCTATTAAAGTTTCTTTAGTTTCCAATGTTACATGTATGCCATGGCTTATGATCTTGATTTGGGAAAAGGGCCTGGCCTTCCAATTTAAGGGTCAACAAAATATAGACAAAACTGAAAAAGGTGATTCCCAAAGTCAGCTTTAGATTTGGGGAAAATTGCACCATTTTCAAGAAATTTTCGTAGGGGAAGGGCCTTTCTCTTGTTGGAAGGGGCCTATATAAGGCCCTTGCTAAAGACGGAAACAAAGCCCTGTATACCCATATGAGTTTCTTTAGTATATCTAAATAAACACTACATTAATAATAACATTACAATTTAATAAGCTTTCAAATCTTACATGGTAGAGATAGCAGTAAATCAGTATCAACTTCATAAAGTAATACAGCAGTATTCACAAAGTTTAATATGTCAATTTATGAATTTGCAAATCTTGCTATACCAACATATAAAAGCACCAATTGACACTTAACAAACTATCATCACAAAAATTTCTTGACTTCGGGGTTCACTTTAACAACAAACATACTAAATTGTACTAATAAATGAACTCAATTTCACATGAAATCTGAATATCTGAAAATACTTTATGAAAATATTCAACAGCCCCAGTCATGAAAGGGGGCTGCAAGATTTTATAACCACTGCATCAAGTAATAAACATGCAATGTTGTTCGATTTATTGAATTGTCCAATTTGTGATTACATTATTCAATATTTACTTTGAATTTTTCTTTCACTGCAATACTTTCACTATCAGGTAATTAAACAACACAGTTTTCTGGTTTGTCAAGACTGGCCAATGTAAAAGAGTAAAAAGAACATTACTACGACCATGACATATTTGAACCTGTACTTTGTTATGTTAACGGTTTATTTAACAAGATGTCACTTCAAGTCTCTATAAGATACTTTCATCTCCTCCCAGAAAGGAACACAATACAGAATGTAAATCATATGAAGGCAAAACCACTGAAAACCATTAAAAATAATATGTAAATACACATTACACACCATACTGACAACCAATCAAATAAATGTTTACATTAAGAATTCATGTATATTGTTACAACCATACAATTATTTGATGAAAAAAAAAAAAAAAAATGATTTACCTAAATACTATTCTGGTTTTAAATGGTTTGCTTGTTGCACAGATAATTTGCATAATCATGTATATTAAAATAAAATTTGTTAAAAAATATATGCTTGTGATATAGATGACCATATGTAAACAAACAAATAGTGAATATGAGTAAGCACCTCACACCAAATATGCTGAGCAGCCTCACAAACTAAGCTTTGGAAGGAAAGGCACAGTCGTTTCAAGCTTGCTTATCACACCATACAAAATCATGCCCAGCAAAAGATTTTTCTAGGCTGCGCATCTCTTTGGAGTACATTGACATGTTAATGACTGTAATCAGGCTCTTTTAGTCATTCGCTGTTCTACGTTGTGGTGCGCAAGAGAAGGCCGGTCTGATATGTTGAATCTTCTATTTTTTAAGTGTAGTAGTAGTTTGCACTCCATCTATGGTCGATATGGCCTCCATTATCTTAAAATAGACAATTATCTTATATAAATAAAACCTACTTATAACAGTGTTGTCATATGAATTTAAATCTTAGGTATAATTATTTTAATACACAAGTGTCCTTAAGTAAATACAAATAACAAGTTCATTTGCACAGTGAAAATGATTACATTTTATGTCCAGCATTTGTCCAGTGTTGTTTTATAAAAATCATTAAATACTTAAAACTCTCCAAACAGTTCTATTTTTCAATAAATCAACATCAATAAACTTTACACCACTCACCATAAACATTATTTTTATGTCCCCAGTAGTAGCATTTGAACTGTCTGTCTGTCAGTCCGTCCGAAAACTTTAACATTGGCCATAACTTTTGCAATATTTAAGATAGCAACTTGATATTTGGCATGCATGTGTATCATATGGAGCTGCACATTTTGAGCGGTGAAAGGTCAAGGTCATCCTTCAAGGTCAAAAGTAAAACAAAATATCCAAGGGAAGTAACAAGCTTTAAAGGGAGATAATTTCTATTTATCATTTGGCAGGTACAGATCATTTTTACAATGCAAGTAATATTTTTAAAGGGATATAATCAAAAACAAAAATAAATAAAGCAAAGCGGCGCAGTAGAGGGCATTGTGTTTCTGACAAGAACATCTCTTGTTTGTGTATTAAAAAAACTTTTTTATATGGCCGACAAGACGTCAAAGTCAATATTATACATATATCAAACACATACAACAATTATTTCCAATGGTTTTAAATGATAATTTATATTATTACCTAAACGATATGGATCGACATGTGCATGATTCCAGCAAACCAATCAGCCTTATCAGTCGATTTTTTGAAAGTTTCTAGGCTTCCAGGATCCATTCTGGAGCACTATCTGATCTGTTGGGGGAAAGCGTCAACCTGTAAAAATATATAGGTAATTTTTAGGTACTATTCATGTCTTTTATCTGTAATAGTGTCAACAAACCAAGCTTATAACAAAGAAACCACAGTTTAAAACTGCATCAACAGCTCAGTGGTAGAGCGTTTGCCTCGAGTGCATGAGGTTGTGGGTTCAATCCATAGCTGCATAATACCAAAGATGTACAGAAACGGTACCAGTTGCTACCTGTGGTTAACGCATACCACTATGCAAGAAAGCACTGGCTTCTCCTAAAAAATGAAATGAGACCCTCGTGGTGATGGATTCCATCAGGAATAAGGTGTCGAGTGTGATTAATATAAGTTGCCAAAATTTGTTTCAGAATCGACCTCAAATAAATTACCATAATCTTACCATCAAATAAAATTAAAACAATATATAACACAGATGCCAGTATATTTTATAAAATATACATTGAAAAGGGGACCAATACATGATTCCTATTTGAACTAATGTATCAGTTTCACACAAAATCTCCGTCCTGTGGTCCCATGTACTCTCATACAAGATAAAAGCCCTATCTCCATTGTACGTCTTTGGTAAGAGAGAACACAATTGAACTAGGTTAGATGGTGAAAATACTAAGGGCATGAATATCGCATTAAATGGGAATTCCACTCCACCGCAACAAACGTTATCCAGCTGAGCCTAGTCTGTTTTCAAAATATAATGGGGTCAGACTTCCATCTCAAATCAAAATTATTGTTTTAACCTTAAACGTTAAAGAAAAACATCTAAATTAATAAATGTCATGTGAATTGTTCATTTACATTTTGTTACCAGGTAAATTGTTTACAACGAGCAGGTGGTCGAGAACCACTAATTGTGTGATCCAATGTGCCTAACACCTATCTGCATCCATGAATATAACAATGATAATGATGATAGAAATCTTTAAAAAAAATCCTAACCTGAGACCTATCAAGACTATTCAGTTAAGCCGGACAGTAAGTTCTTTCACGATAACAGAAGGCAGGGCTGGCAGGCTTCTACCAATGACAATTTTACCCTAACACCGGTTGACTTGAAAATGCGTTGTATAATGTTGAATTGTGATTTGTCAACTTGTAATCTGGAGAATTTTAAAGTGTACACTTGTTAGATGCTGACTTGTAGCAGATTACTAAAACCGATCGTACATCTTAGAAAATATTCAACATGCTAATGTAGTTTTTTTTATCAACTTTTTCATTTTCAGATCTGAAGTTTAAGAAGTTACATGTTTGTATTTAAACATTTAAACTTGTTGAAGTTACAAGTCTACACATGTGTACTGTGGACATCGCTCAAATTAAAATGAAAATATCTCCATATTCATAATTGATTTATTTGCATATCGATTTTGTAGAATCGGAACATACAACATTTTACAATTGTACAAAACAGACATTAAAATGTTGTATTTAAGCATTTAAAAAATTCTCTGTTAAACAAATGAGCTGAATATTCAACACGTGCAACATTTATTGTGATGAATATTATTGGCGGTCTTCCCCTTCCATATTGCTATAATATAATTATTTTAAAATGTTTTGCAAACCGATCGAATTTTCATTTATCGGAAAGCGCTTTTGTACCTACCGTATGCTAT
Organism: Dreissena rostriformis; assembly: GCA_007657795.1. Classification (NCBI taxonomy): domain Eukaryota; kingdom Metazoa; phylum Mollusca; class Bivalvia; order Myida; family Dreissenidae; genus Dreissena; species Dreissena rostriformis. The sequence continues at coordinate 386,652 of VMBQ01000117.1, read as the reverse complement.
GAACGTATACTATTTGGAAAATGTTTATGTTACAAGCCCACAAAATAAGGCTTGGCCTATCATAAAATCCATACATTTATTGCCAAAACGGATCTTAAATATGTAGAGTAAGTAAATAAAAAATGTTACACAAAATATGTTTTATTTCTTTTTTTCAAATGTCGGCCTGGTCTACCTTAATATGCATACTCATACGAGTATTTTGTTTGTTGTTTGCAAACATTGACCATTGTTATCGAATTATGATCGAGTTATTATGTGACTCATTGCTGTGTGCATTATGCAAACAATGTTCAAATTTAAATTATTCAACAATAAAAGAATACTAGCTTTTATCTGTTATCTTTTAATGCCACAACAGGCTTCATTGCTTGTGATGACATGTTTCAACTGACATTGGATCACGACCAAGAAAATACAGCAGGATTATGAAGTGGGTGAGTCAATGATGAAGACATTCGAATAGGGTTCGTCTTGATGGGGACTTAAATGCAATGCTAAACAATCAAATATGAATTACATGAACTCCATCTGCGTAAGCAGGATTTCATAAGTTTCGTCACTAAAAGATCCGTTATTAAAGTCAAGTGGCCATTTGTCATACAATAAGGCGCACAGGATAAAACATGTGACAAATGCAAACATCAATGGCTAATATCTTGCGCACAACACGTCTCGATATTTCATAGCACACCGATGTGTAAAACTACGGGAGCTTATGGTTCCGTTTGGGTCGGCATTTTATTATTGTTATATCGTTTGGAAGAGTTAATAATATGTGTCGTGTTCTGAGAAAACTGGACAAAATGCATGTGCGTAAAGTGTCGCCCCACATCAGCCTGTGCAGTCCGCACAGGCTAATCAGGGACGACACTTTCCGCCTAAATTGGATTTTTGCTAAGAAGATACTTTATTTAAACGACAAATGTCATAAAAGCGGAAATTGTCGTCCCTGATTAGCCTAATCTTGGATGACAATTTACGCACAAGCATTATGCCCAGTTTTCTCAGAACACGACACATATAAGTGTGTGTATACATATATTTGTTGTGACGAAACGTGTGTGAGTATACATTGTATTATACATAACAATCTTAATTTCCTATGAAATTTTTAACTGACGACAGAAGTCTGAATATTGTTGTCACATACATAGAAATTATTGTCATGATCAGATAGTTGTTTATCTAGTAGTGACCACGATCTATCGCGCTTTGATAGCTTTTCTTGTTTGCAAGACATAACATGCAATGGTAGCATGCAGGATATCAATTCGTAAGATATTTTTAAAAAATGTAGCATTATATATCGCATTGTTTTCTTGAGAAAGAGATGCAACTCTATTGGCAATTTATAGAATGTACATTTGCAATTATAAACTGGGTTTCAAGGCACAAGTATATGTCAAACACCTTCATCTAAGAAATACATACCTGAGTATAAAACGCTGTAAGTAATTAAGCATATGACGCATTATAATTAATTACAAACATACCTTTATCTACTAAGAATCTTGGCACTTGAACTATACCAATGCAATATCGTGTATGACGTTTTCTTAGGTACGGCAATACTTATTATACTTGTGTGATTGCTTATCGTCTTAATGGTAACTCAGTCTTTACGGTTGCATCACAATCGACATTTAAACCAATAAAAATGTTAATTTTTCAAAGCTTCTTATTTAAAAAGAATTCTTTTGGTCAATGGCCTTTTATTAAACACCATCGTGCATTGTTTATATTACTCAGACCGAATACACGTATCGGACTAGTTGCATATTAGATACATGTTCAAGAGTTTTATTTTCTTATATGTCAAGTTACAACACATTCAACGCACCATTTTAACAGATAAATAATAATGTCTCTTGACAAGCATGACAGCTCCGTAACGTATCTCGTTTAAATAACCATCGCAACGATATCGTTTCGTTTTGACACCTAGGACAAGGATCCGGTCTCTATCATCTGTGAGAGGAGCAAATAGCGGAAATAAGTTTTGATAATGTTGTTTTCCAAAAGAGTTGGAAGCTGTCATCTCTGTACGGTCTTTCGGTGTCCTATCAGAAAGGATATTAGCGGGGAGGTATCACTGGTTATTTAATGAATGTTTTCACGAGATCTCAGCGACACTGAACTTACAATTGTAATGGCGCTTAGAGACAATTTGTAGACTGGTGAGTGGTGATTTTAATTTTATTGCTAGATTTAGTACTTTGTGTACTAATTAACGTTAATCTGAAAATAGAATAAAACGATCGGTTTTGTAGTTATTTCCAGGTAATTTTCGTATAATTAGTTTTCCGAAAAGTTATATACAAACATACATTCCCCAATTTCAGTGTCCGAAAATTTAGAAAAAAAACTGTGAAATGTACTTATTACATCCACGTTTGGATATTCTTATGTGTAACTTGGCAAAATAGTATATTATGCTTGTAAATACCATACCGTAAAGACAAAAACTGGACCTTGAGCTATTCTTGCATTGGTTGTACAGAGATTCGATTAATATGCATTAAAACAGTATGTCATCGACATGGCCTAACATCGACTATATCAACACATTATCTTATGTAAGTTGAAACATGTCATCGCGAGAAACCACGATTAGTGTGAAATTACAAGAATCGAGATACAAATAATTAGTTGGTTTTGTTGTAATTCTGTAATTATATATACGAACAGCAAATGGTTCTTGAGCGGTCGTGCACTGTTCATTTATCATTTTTTGTGCATTCATCAGATTGCATTCAACATTGCTCAGTGTTAAATTTGATGGCGTGTTATGTTGTTCTGTTTATATAATGAGGGACAACGATGTTACAATGAAAATATGGAAATTAGCGTCCCAGCACTTTGCAAAATAGCCAATATTCAGAAAAACAAAATACATTTATTAAGTTCTCACCCTTGAAATGATGTTTGAGTTGTCCAAAGCACATTAACAATCTTTTCTCGTAATGTCATTTAAAATGATTATCTGAAAAAATTAATGCCCATACAACGTCAGAAGACAATAAGCGTAATGCTTTGCATCGTAATGTTGCGTGTTTTCCGTCATGTCTTTTACCAGAGGTGCAATAAATTCATCATTTCTTTCATGCAACATTGTCATTTCTTTGTGCTTTCCACTTTTAAGTGTGGAAAATGGACGTATTTGTTAATTGTATTTGCACAGCTGTTTAGAACGCTGAACATATGTTCATGTACAAAAGCGATGTATGTGTTAATTTTGGTTTATGTTACCGTTTAGAACCCTACGATATTATGACTTGATCACATTGTACATTATATATATATTATTTTTCAATGTTTTGCCAATTGATGTTTTGAAATCTTAATCGGCTAACATTATTTTTTAGCTATCCGGCATATTACTTAAGAACAACAGATTGCAATATGTCCAACTTATTTAACAGGAACATTTGGAACACATGTTGGTGCAGGCTGGGTTTATGATGCTTGGAGAAAACAATATTGGAAGCCCATAGGGGACCGATATCGGACCCAATTGCAGCCCATATGCAACCCCATCGGACCTTTATCGGACCCATATGGGACAAGAACAATCTAATTTTTTCTACTATGTTTCTAAATGTCATATTCAATTTTGTACATGGATTTTTCATAAATGGATTACAATTCCCTGTAAAGGAATCGTGATGACGTGTCATTTACATAAGTTTGCCGTTTTGAAAAANTTGAAAAAAAAAAAAAAAAACAAATATTGTAATATATTGCGACAAAAAACCACAAGCTATGCATTAATGCATTTAAATGTATAATTTATACATTAAACACAAAGTAAGTTCGTGTGGAAACATGCAACTGAATGTATACTAACAATAACTATATACGACATTTTCTTTTGTTCCAATCCCATTCGAACATGTACATATTATATATGTTTTATGTAAATAAATGCTTTTTTTTTATTAGAAATAAAAAAATGTTTTGATCAAGTATGACATGAACGAATCTGATAATAAATAACGTATTGTCTGTGAATATGGTACACATTAGGAAGTATATCTAATTGCGTTTTATTTGTTAAAATTCCTTCATATAATTTAAGCAAAACAAGTTGACGTTAATAGTTCTTCAAATCAGGTTGAACATTATCTGAAAACTATTAATTAAGTGACTTTATAGAAAGTGTCATCGCTTGATACTGGAACTGTATGAAAATATAAAATCTGTAGAACTACACATATTTTATAAAGATCTACAAAAATGAAAGTATTGCAAAGGTTAACATCTGACCATCTATTAAAGCAAAGTTAATTTTCAAAATCAAAATTTGTCAGAATTATTATGTAATAAGAACATTTACTTGTATTATCGATAATGCTTTATCATTCATTCGTGAAAATATCACTTTTAGTTTTTGCTTTACATTAAATAGAAGCCATTTTGGATTTAGAAAAGAGTGCGAATTACATATGTACACTTGAGCATAAGTACACAAGTATGTTCATCTTAAATAATTTTCCAATGCTTAATACTGACTTAATGATGCAGTATACTTGGCAGATAACAGCTTTGGAAGCGATGGGTATACCTATACCAAGTTAGCCCAGTAAGAAAGTATTCCCGATTCTGTTTCAATTGATTACGTCATACAACAAAGTGCGGTATCGCACATATTTTATACCATCTCAATGTATTGCGTAGTGCTTCTACAAATAGGTTTTTGTATATTTAACTGTTAAGTAATTCTTTGTTTTTATTGTAAAAATCAAAACGCGTTGAAACTATCAATGAAAACGTGACTGTTAGGCGATGATCAAGAATTGAAGAAAGACGTGTGGAATTATCACTTTTGTTGTTTCGTTGAAACATGCACAATCCAAAACAAAAACCGATTCAACGCGCTCTTTATAAAACAAAAATGATATTTCAGAATACAAAAATCTACATCAGACATAAAGAGTTATATTATATTGTTGAAGTCCTCCATTAATGGATTTCTTTAATACCGGAGGCCTTAATCTCTGTCAGTCCATTTCCGAAAAATAACTCATTTCAAGATTTAAGTTTCGAGCACATGTAATAACCATGCACCCCGCATGCGCCACAGGAAGTGATGGAGTGTAGCCATTATTCCGGTTCATGCACATCGACAAAGCCAAGACCGGTGACTGCCACTGGTGATACGGTGTGGATTTCGTTGGACTCAGCAAAACGCGCCCGTCCATGACAAGTCAAAATATAATTAAGTCTCTAATATACAGGAGTCTTGAAGATTAATGGCAAATAAATTAAGTCATTTTCTGTAGGGACAAGATTTTTGTTTTCAATTTTATAAAATCGGTCTATTAAGCCACGGGTTTCTCTACAGATCTAATGTTCGATGGTGTAAATCTATATTGAGCGTTGGGAGCTAAAACAGTACTAGTACAGGCTGCTTTTGATTTCAATCACTTTATGTCCTTCGAGTTAGTTATTTGAGATATTACTGCGCTTCGTTTTGGCGCATAGTTCCGTCCTGTAACAGGAAATACGATTTAGAACATCTTCTATATTAGACGAAATCTCAGTTTATACCAAATTATTTCAAGTTCAATGTTTAATTATATATTACGCGGTTATTTTTATTACTTGTACAATTCAGACGGAATCATTTCTTTCATTCTTACAAGCTTTTCAGAAAACTAAATCCTAAGATTAATTGAGTCAAAACTCTGTTTCCAAACGTCAGCCAGCCCTTATAGCTGATAATCTCTGCGAACACTGGGGGCTTTTAATTAACGACCCATTGCACAACACGCGGCCAAAGATAATTGCTTATTCATATTCTAAATACATGTTTTCTTCTGTATAGCATCACAAAGAAACGTATTAAGAGTTGATATCCAACTGTTACTTCAATATCACAATTGTCATAATATTTTAATTAAGTGGTTCTGTGGTATTATATTTAATGTACGCATGCTTAATACGAAACCAGCAGTGTCAGCTTTTCTTTGCAAATGAAGCCCGATTGACAACATGTATGGTTTACTTTACGTATTGTCGTGCGTTTACCACATAGTGGCAACAATATTACTTCAACCACATATTTACCAAGTTTCAACTTTCCACATTGTAATTGGTTTAGCAATATGCATTTTCAAAGTTCGTTGAAATCTTAAAATTCAATTAATTGTTGAAGATATCTGCTTCTCTAGCGTATACTTGACCATGACATTTTTGTTCGATTGAGACAGAAATTCTGCTACTGGCAGCCAGCAGTGAACACTTATTGCATGCAGACATATACAGGCTTATTGTTCGGATATGGCCAATGCTTACAATGTATTATATTTTGCTAGGCGCTGCCTATTTGCCAAGAAGGATTTTACCCACTTAAATCCTATCGGGTTCCGTATTGGCAAAATCTATGTGTACATCGATAGTTTATAATATTGTTTTCATAATCGGTAATTCAATAGTATGTTACAGAAACTTCTACCGACGTTTTAATTGGCGTGAATTTTCTTCACGCGGACAATTATTTTAAACAACTGCCATTTCGGAGAGATTTCATATTGTCGTTTTATTTATCAATGGACCATATTCCCGCGTAGAACTATTTTGTTATTGTCGTTGGATACTTTTTTTGCAACAGTGGTAACCTGTATTCTTCTGTCTGTTGACGTATATTCTAGAAAAATTAAATATATTTTAAGTTTACTGGTAATCACGATACGCATACAATCCTATTGTCTTAGGTAAGTTTACACAATTTTATTTTTCACGGCCAACAATAAATGGTATTTTTGGCCTTTTACATTCAATCAAACCTTATTCGCAAATAATGACAGCCAATATAAACTTATTCTTAAGCAATAGACGCGCAGTCAGCAGCATTGACTAGATTCATAAGCAATAGACGCGCAGTCAGCAGCATTGAATAGATTCATTACACATATCAAACGTCCTTTACGCCTAGAGATTAAAGGCCAGCATCCGGGTACTAAATCAATCACCGGAAGTAGTGTCCAATGAAAGACAATGTGCTAATTGTGATACGTGTAATATCGCGGCTGTATCTAATGTTTCATTATCGTTAACGAGCAATCGAGCGGAACCAATGAAATCGGATGACATGTATCGTTCCTTTACAGCCTTGTTTGCTATTGTGAATCTGTTTTTGAATTTCGGTATTTGAATATTCGTATAAATAAAGTTTTGCCATATAGTCTTAAGGTTTAACATTGACATTGCATTATTAAGGTTAACGTGAATTTACTCACAACATTTTGCAACGCATGGTCAGTTTCAACCGTTTGAGGATTCCGTGTATCGTCCGTTTCTCTTATATGCATGCACGTTAAATATATAACATAAGTTAAACACACATGGTTAATTTTGATCTGTCAATTGTTTATTTGTTTATAGTGTTTGAACATTTTGTTTTAACCCATTATCTTTTGCTTTGACCGTTCCAATGCGCTGAGCCCTGCTTTGATCAGTCTTATGTTTAGTTTGTCTTGTATTCATACCCTGTCGTGTGTAGGGAATTTATCTGTTGCCGTAAATAACAGACCAGCCGATGGTAGCAAGGATTCTCTCCTGATAATTGGAAATATAAAAACCGAAATAACACAGCATTTAAGTAATTAACTCAATGTGAAAATAGGTATTAGAATACTCATGCTTTATTTCCCAAAAATAACTTTTAAATGCTGGTTGACGACGCTGTTTTAGCTACTGATTGTTTGTCACGCAAACTTTCAGATCATAAACAGTGTGTATTTGTTTCTATAAATGAGTGACTGTGTTTAAAAATGAATGCCCAAATGCAGTTTGGAATTATTGAATCAGCGAAATAATATTTATTCACATTACAGTGTCGACAGGTTCAAAAAGAAAGTCTACATCCGTACATATTGACAAACGCATACATGTCTTTTTACAACTATAGTACATGAGCATCTATAAAACAACTTAATGAAATATTAATTCATAACTTTAATGTTATTTTTATTCATTTCTCTGTTACTTTTATTATAAAATTAAATACACTATTAATACATAAGTGTACTGGAATGAAAACGGCGGGCCTGTGTTTTGGCGTACATAATTCTCAAGCTTTTTGAAATTCAGTATGTGATTTAACAGTTGGGCAAGGAATGGCATAATCCTTACTAAAAAGTCACTATTTCCCACATTTTAAAAACAATTGTTCAACGATGTCAGGCAACGAAGCTTGTTGAGGCATTATGTTTCAAAATAGTTCGTGCAATTAAATTAACACTTGCATTAATTTGGCACATTTGACTGTTAAGAAAAACAACAAAAAAGAAACAAACACTGTCCATGATAGATAATTGAATTGCAACCATTCTGTAAGGCATGGTCAGAAAAACGAAATTCCGTCATGCAATACATTACTGTATTCTGGTGTCGAAATGGCATTAACGTTTCCTAATAATTATTTAAAATGAAATTATAAGAAATGATTGCAAATAGTGTCGCTGAGGAACGCAGACATATTTTCAAGGGTGTGAAAATTGAAAATAAATTTGTTTTGCAAAATAAAAGCCTTTAGAAAAGATGACGGATGCTATTTAATGAATTTATATTTTCACATCATTGTCACAGCACATCATACGCATGACACAAAAACAACAACAATCTTACACAATCTAAAATTAAGTATCGTTTACCACGATATGCTCTGCATGACCATTGAATGACCCCAACCGTAGGCATTTGTTACCGAACTATTTTCTTACACAAACCTACCAATGTAAAATGTAACATTTTTATAAAAAGGTTCTCTTGAACAAGAATACACTGGTTTCGCTATAATACAATTATTTAACAATATTTTGCAAACCAATCGAATTTTCATTTATCGGAAAGCGCATTTATACCTACCGTATGCTATGAACGTATACTATTTGGAAAGTGTTAATGTTACAAGCCCACGCACTAAGGCTTAGCCTATCATAACATCCATACATTTATTGCCAAAACAGATCTTAAATATGTAGAGTGGGTAAATACAAAATATAACACAAAATATGTTTTATTTCTTTTTGCAAATTTTGGCTTGGTCTACCTTCATATGCACACTCATACGAGTATTTTGGTTATTGTTTGCAAACATCGACCATTGTTATAGAATAATGATCGAGTTATTATGTGTCTCATTGCTGTGTTCACTATGAAAACAATGTTCACACTTAAGTTATTCAACAATGAAGGAATACTAGCTTTTATCTATTATCGTGTAATGCCTCAACACGCTTCATTGCTTTTGGTGACATGTTTCAACTGACATTGGATCACGTCCGATGAAAAACACAAGGATTATAAAATGGTTGAGTTAATGTTGAAGAAATTCGAATAGGGTTCGTCTTGATGGGACTTAAATTTAATGCTTAACAATCAAATATGAATTACATAAACTCCATCTGCATCAGCAGGATTTCATTAGTGTCACCACTAAATACCATTTGTTTAAGTCAAGTGGCCATTTGTCATAAAATAAGGCGCACATAAGAAAGCATGTGACAAATACAAACATCAATGACTAATATCTTGATGACAATGCATGTGACAAATACAAACATCAATGATTAATATCTTGCACACAATACGGCTCAATATTTCATAGCACACCGATGTGTTAAACTACGGGAGCGTATGGCTCCGTTTGGGTCGGCATTCATTTATTGTTATATTATTTGTAAGTGTTAATAATATAAGTGTGTATATATAGGATCTGGCATGAGTTGTCAAATCATACCATATATTATTCAACGAGTTCAGGAATTTTCTGGACGAGTTTAATAAAATATGGTATGATACGACTGTCAGATCTTTTTTATCACATGCTTTCAAATGAGCAAATTAAATATATGCGGGGTGCATGTTTATTTAATTTGTCCGAAACTGTAATCCCAAAATGCGTTATTTTCAAAAAATGGATTGCCTGAGACTCAGTTCACGAGCACCAGTTAAAAAAAAACGCGACAAAAAGGGGTCTTTAAAAACATTATATATCTCTATGAGCATGCAGTGGACTTCTAACACTTTCAAATGCCTTTTTGTGTCATAAATAATCAGCTTCTTTCACATTGTGCTTGTATCAATAAAAGATATACTCGTGAATTTGTAAAGCAGACATTTCACTAAAGAATTGAGCATAGCAGATAGTCTCAATACATGCTTTTTCGTATTTAAGGATAAATTTGAACGTAACCCGGTATACTTGCGTTATTTTTTTTTAACTAATGTTTTGTTTTCCATCATAAGGAACTGTTAAATTCGGGTTATGGACGTTATTTCAGCTACTCATTCTTTGTCACGCAAACTGTCAGCTCATAAATTGTGTGTTTTTCATTCTACAAATGAGCGACTGTGATAAAAAAATAATGCCCAAATTGAGTTTGGAATGATTGACCTCGCTAACGTTTATCTATTAACGTAACAAAGTACACAGGTACAAAATGAAAGTCAACTTCCGTAGCTACTGACAATCGCATAAACGTCGTTTTACAAATATAGAACATAAGCCTTTATAATTGAACTAAATTAAACATTGATAAACAGTTTCAATGCTATTAAAACGGTTAACCCTATGGCGTGTCAAACATCGCAAAATTCAATGTTTCCATATTTATATGGTATGTTTGCCTCTATTATTGAACTAAACTAATATTACCGTTCTTGGAAATGTATAGCATGATCCTAACTATAAACAAACACGATTTCACAAATTTTAACAAAACTTGTTTGTTCAGTATGTCAGGCAGCTAAAACAATAGTTGTCAAACTATCTCGTGAACCTTTAATTAACACTTGCTTCAAGTTGGCACTTTTAACCGTGGAGAAAACAACAAAAATGGCAGATTTTCCATGATAGAAAAGATGAATGAATTGCGACCCTGCCGGAGGGTATTGTCAGAGAAACGCAATCTTGTCATGCAATGCATTACTGCCTCTTGGAGTTGAAATTACATTAATGTTTCCTGATAACTATTTTAAATAAAATAATGAGAAAGCATTGCGAATGCTGACCCTTAGAACGCACACATATTTCCAAGGGTGTGAAAAAGGGAAAAACATATGTTTTTACAGAATAAAGACCTTTTGCGAAGATGCGGGGAATTATTTAATGTATTTGAATTGCCAAATCATTGTCACACATGACACCAAACAAAGATATCTAACACAACCTAATATGAAGTACCTTTTGCCACGACATTCTCTGTATCAGCAGTCCCATAGAGTAACCCCAACCAAAGGCAGATGAAACCGAAATATATGCTCACACAAAGATATAATGTTAAATGAATGCAAATTTCTCTTGACCAAGATACTTTTGGTTGTATTAAAATATAATTATATTAAAATTGTGCAAGTAAAATTTTCATAAATCGGAAAGCGCATTTATTCGTACAGTATACCATGGTCTCATGCTACAAACAATTAATAATTGTTTGGGTCTCAAACCATTTACTCACCAACGTGATCTTTAATATGTGGAAATGGATGTACACAATCCGGTGAGTAAATGAAACTTTAACACAATATATGTTTTATGTCTTTACAAAATAAGGCTTGGTCTATCCATATAGTATATATACACTTACTAGTATTTTGTTGTTGTCCACTTCATTTTGAAAATGTCGATAGAATGATGATTGGATAGTTTTTATGTGACTCATTGCGGTGATCATAATACAAACAATGTTAACAATTTAATTATTCAAACATAACGGAAAAATACTTTTATATTTTATCTTTTAATGCCTCAACAAGCTTCGTTGCTTGCGATGACATGTTTGAACTGACATTGGATCATGGCCAATGATAATCAGAAGGAATATGAAGTGGATGAGTCAATGATGAAGACATTCGCATAGTGTTCGTCTTGATGAGGACGTAGATGCAGTGCTTTATAATGAAATATAAAGAAAATGAAACTCCAGTTGCATCAGCAGGATTTCATTAGTATCACTACTGAAAGATCCTTTATTTAATTCAAGTGGTCAATTGTCATACAATGAGGCGCACAGGACGAAGTATGCGAAAAACGCAAACATCAATGACTAATAACTTGCGCATAATACGTCTCAATATTGAATAGCACACCGATGAATAAAACAACGAGAGCTTAGGGATCTGTTTGGATCAATCTTTCATTACTTTTATATCATTGGAAAATATAGTAAATAAAGTATCGTTATAAATATCTATTGTCTTACGAAACGCGCGTTTATATACATTTTAGAAAAAAAAAAAACAGTCTTAATGCCCTATGAGATTTTTAATTGACCACATAAGGCATAATATGGTTGTCACATTCATAGAAATATCTGTCTCTGCAAGGCAATTAATGCACGACGTGAGGCTCATCAGCAGGAGAGGCATCCTATTTACGATCCGGTAGTCTTTTATTTAAAAGTGACCACTTGTTCTCACAACGCAGGGCAGCAACAGAACACCTCAACATAAAAACACATAATAACATAACAACATAACGATATTAAATTCGAATGCTTTACAGAGTATAATGTCTTATTATGTACCGCAGTGCGGTAATTGTCTTTCTTCCACTACTAAACGTCTAAATGGTACCTCAGTCTTTACTGTTGCATCACCATTGACAGTAACATCCTGTGTGATATTCGATTACTATGTTAAATTTCCGAACGTATATTTAAATTTGAAATCGATTGGTCAATGTTATTGTATAAATAACCATCCTGCATTTATAATACTTAGACTATTTACACATATCTGACTATTTACAAAAGTAAACAAATGTTTAACACTGTGTTTCTCATTTGTCAAGTTGCAAAACATACAATGCACCATTTTAACAGATTAATATTTGTGTCTCGATGACAATCATAACAGCTCCTAACGTATCTCGTTTAAATAACCATCGCAGCTGATAGCGTTTAGTTTTGATACCTAGAACAAGGATCCGGTATCTTTATCGGAGAGAGGAGCAGAAAGCGGCAATGAGTTTTGACAAAGAAGTTTCCCTAAGGATATAGATTGGGTTGTCATCTCCTTACTGGCTTTGGGAGTCCTGTCAGAAAGGATATTAGCGAGGGAAAAATGTTTGATTCGAACATGACTTGAAATTATTCTCATTATTTAACTTTGGTTTACATCTTTAAAACTGTCTTTCGGGGTATTCTCCTCCTTCATCTGATTCAAGTAAGGCAATCGTCAGTTACTGCCATAAGTATGTGCATGTACTGAGTACTGATGAACCAACTAATCTAGGAAAAGTGTGAGTTTGTCAATAGACCGCCGTCATACGACAGAAATACTGTTGAAAACGGCGAAAACAAACCAAACAAACATACAACTTACTAAATTGGTAGTGGCAGTAACCTACGCCAACATCTTCAACATTGACTCTATCACTACATAATCTCCATGTTCTTTATTGGTAATGATCCAATATCAGTTGAAACATGTCATCGCAAAAAACTAAGCTTATTAAAGCTGAATTAAATGAAACGAGATAAAAATGGATAGTCGGGTTTGTTTTAATCCTTCAATTGGTAATACTGTATACATACTTATCATCAGAATGAGTCACTGCATACAGACTAGCAATGTTTATCAATGTTTTACATTTGTTATCGATTATTTAAATAACGAACCACAACGAAACTTTTAAAAAATATACCAAAACAATATATTTTGATTTTTACTCCAGTCATGCTCCAACATTATTTTCGTTTACATTTGATAAATTGTCTTTGGATGTGTAAATCCACGTCAGCGATTTTACTCCACCTTTTTAATCAATAAATATCTTCATGTTATGAAAGACTTATCTCAATTTGTGTATTAATGTGTTCTATTAAAATACCCATACACGAATGATATAACACAATACAGGCATACCCACTTTACCTAGCTGTGTATGTACGACACTTAATGGTTCCTTGGCGATCGTGTGCTGTTTTTTGTTTGTTAACTTACATTATCAGATTGCGTTTAAAACAGTATATTTTGATTGCGTGTTGTGTTTTTTTTTTTATTATTTTTTTTTTATCATGTTTAATGATGAAGTTACAATACCAATATCGAAAATAGCTTCCCGTCTCTTTGGAATCTCGTCAATATTCAGACAAACATTGTGTATTTATTAAGTTGCAATCCTTGAAATCCTGATAGAGTTTTACAAGCGCAACGTTCACAATTCTTCTCGTTATGTCATTTTAAAAGAATATCTGATAATATTGATGCGGCCGGAGACAGTAATCGTAATAAATTGCATCGCAATATTGCGTGTTTTCCGTCATGTCCTTTACGAGAGGTGCAATTCATTCATCATAACCTTCATGCAAGATTGTCATTTCTTTGTGTTTTCTCTTTTTAAATGTGAATAGTTGATGTATGTGTTAATTGTGTTTGCACAACTGTTTTTTAGAACGCTTACCATATGTTGATATACACAAGCGATGTATGTGTTAATTCTGTTTGCTGTTACCGTTTAGAACCCTACGATATTGTGCTGCACAACTGCAAAACACCCATTGTCCCTAAAATACATCTTTAGACTTGATCATATTGTACATTATATATTTTATTATTTTTCAATGTTCTGCCAATTGATGTTTTGAAATCTCAATCGACTAACATTATTTGTGAGCTATCAGGAACATTACTTAAGAACAACAGATTTCAATATTTCCAACTTTATTTAACAGCAACATTTGAAACACATGTTGGTGCAGGCTGGGATTATAAGACATGGAGAAAACAATATTGGTAGCCCATAGGGGACCGATATCGGACCCAAAGTTCTAAAGTTTCGTGTCTATTTTTTTCAAAGAAAATGATTCCGTGACAACGAGACAGTATCTTAAATAGCGTCGTAATCCCGCATTTAACCATGTCCTATGGGAAACAAGACGTTAATTGCCTATTAACTTTTGCAACGATTATTTAATTCATACAACGCCATTGTTTTAGTGCTGTTGATTTTATTACATATAAAAGCTCGTGAATTTTCTAACACGCTGTAGGTCGATTGTGCTTGTGTTGTTTAAATAAATTCGGAAATATTTCAAAGCATATAGCACTTCTTTGGTGATTCAGTAAGCGAATATATATTTTATAGAAATTGGAAAACATGATCCTCAATCCTTGAAACGCATTCCTTTAGTTGTCATTAGTCGACGCCACGGTCTTTGGGAGTTCTCTTACCATGCACGGTAGCGATTCCAAACAAATCCACACCGTGGTACTAGTAGCAACCAACGGTCTCGGAATTGTCGATATGCAGGGACCGGATAATAGCTACACGCCGCCACTTCCTGCAGCGTACGCGGGGTGCAGGATTATTAAATTTTGTTCGAAACCGAAATCCCAAAATGCGTAATTTGCAGGAAATGGATTGCCTGAGACTTAGGTCACGAGACGCCAGTTTTAAAGAAACGCAACAAATGGGGGTATATAAAACATTATAGATCTCTTAAAGCTTGCAGTTGTCTTCTATAATTTCAAATGCCTTTTTGATTCATAAATAATAAGCTTCTTTTTCATTGTGCTTGTATCAATGAAAGACATGCTCGTGAATTTGTAAAGTAGACACTTCACTGAATCATAGCAGATAGTCTAAACAAATGCTTTTACATATTTAAGGATAAACGTGAACGTATACTTTCAACAACAAAATCTGTGTTTTTAAAGCAATGTATTATTTCCCATAACGAACTGTTAAATTCGGGTTATGGACGTTATTTAAGCTACTAATTCTTTGTCACGCTAATTGTCAGACCATTAACAGTGTGCATTTCTTTTTTTAAATGAGTGACTGTCTTTAAAAAATGAATGCCCAAATCAAGTTTGGAATGATTGACCTTGCAATCTTATATCTATGAACATTACAAAGTACACAGGTACAAAAAGAAAGTCAACTTCCGTAGCTATTGACAATCGCATAAACGTCCTTTTAAAAATGTTGTATATCTTTTTTATTTTTATTTTCAGTATGAACTCAATTAAATATTTATAGATACTGTTAATTTAATTTTAAAAATGTGGGCCTGTAATATGGCGGCATAATTCTTGCATTGTTGCTATTCTAAAACAGTTCTGGAAAATGAATGGCATGATCCTAACTGTAAAAACCACGATTTCACACATTTTAATATCCGTTGTTTGTTCAAAGATGTCAGACAGCGAACATTTACGCATGCATCAATTTTCCAAAACAACAGTGTTCAAAATAGTTGGAGCAATTAAATTAACACTAGCATGAACTTGGCATACTTTACCGTGAAGAAAAAAAATCGATGATCGAAAATATGAATAAATTGCAATCCTGCTGTAAAGCATGTTGAAAGAAACGCAATCCCGCCATGCAATCAATAACTGTCTTCTGCCGTTGTAATGACATCAATGTTTCCTCATAACCATTGAAAATGCCATTACGAGAAAGGATTGCAAATGTTGTCGCTGTGGAAGGCAGCAATTTTTAAAGGGTGTGAAAAAAAGGAAATATATTTGTTTTTAAAAATAAAGACCTTTTACGAAGATGCGGGATGCTATTGATGAATTTGCCATGTAAAATCATTGTCACACATGACACAAACAAAGAAGTCTGTAACGACCTGAAATTGAGTACCGTTTATCCCAATATTCTCTGTAACACCAGCCACATATATTTTCTCCAACCGTAGGCAGCTGTAACAGAACTATATTATTACATAAACATACGAAAGAAAAGAAATAAACAGTTGTCTTGACCAAGAGTAACCTGGTTTCTTTAGAATATAATTATATTTTAATATTTTTGAAA
The DNA here is from genome assembly GCA_007657795.1 of Dreissena rostriformis. Taxonomy (NCBI): domain Eukaryota; kingdom Metazoa; phylum Mollusca; class Bivalvia; order Myida; family Dreissenidae; genus Dreissena; species Dreissena rostriformis. The sequence goes on along the minus strand of VMBQ01000117.1, from coordinate 369,869 downwards.
TCTAAATAGAATTTTCATTGATCAAAAAGCGCATGTATACCTACAGTATACTTTGAACTTATGCTATTAAGAAAGTGTTTTGGTTTCAGGCCCACACAATAGTGTATTGTCTATCATAAAATCCATACATTTACTTGCCAAAAGGGTCTTTCTTACGTGAAAATGGATATACCCAATCCAGTAAGTAAAATATAACACAATATATCTATTTTGTTCTTTTGCAAAATTAGCACTGGTATACCTTTTTATCATACCACCACATTGATATCTGCTTGATATCCTGTTGCCTGATATCTTTTTTTATATCACGGTCAACAGGAAGTTCATATATCAGTCATGTGTGGAGGCTACTAAGACTTAACAAAGAAGTTATATTTTATTGTAAAAAGTAATCCGATTCATCAAAACAAACAATTTGATACCAAGATGTATTACATTTTATCCACAGAAAGCAACACAAACAGCAAAAAACGTATTTTCCAAATATTTAAAATGAATGTGTAAATGCTGATGACGTCATGTTTGACAGGAAGTTGTTAAATCAGTCGATATTTGGATGTAAGTCATTTTATTCGGAATGAACTATAAAGTCATCATGTTTAGTAAAATAAAATCAGATTCAACAAAACAAACACTTTGATACCAGGATGTATTATATTTTTGACACAAAAAGCAAACAAAACAGCGAAAAACATATTNTATATAAAACACACCAAGGAAAAGGTAGTCGGTGAGATATAATCGTTACACTGTTAGTAACTGATGGTGTATGGGATATACACCCTCAGTAATGACATACCATACTCGAGCTTCGCTCTCGTACGGTATGAAATTACTGAGGGTGTATATCCCATACACCATCAGTTACTAACAGTGTAACTAATAATATGCATACACTTACTAGTATTGTGTTCTTGTTTAAAAACATCGACAATGATTAAAGAATCGAGTTGAGTTATTCTGTGACTCAATGCGGTGTTCATCACGTAAACAAGTTTCAAACTTATATGATGCAACAATAGCGGAAGAATAGATTTTAAATTGCATCTTTTAATGCCACAACAGGCTTCGTTGCTTGTGATGAAATGTTTCAACTGACATTGGATCATAACCAAGGAAAAACAGAAGGATTATGAAGTGACTGAGTCAAGGTTGAAGGAATTCGCATAGTGTTTGTCGTTATGAGGACAAACATGCAATTAATCGCTATCAAATATAAATACAATCGAACTATTGCTGTATCAGCAGGGTTTCATTAGTATAGCCACTAAAAGATCATTTATTTAAGACAAGTGGCCGATTGCCATACACTCAGGCGCACAGGACAAAACATGTGACTTATACAAACATCAATGACTAATATCTTACGCATAATTCGTCTCGATTTGTCATAGCATACCAATGAATATAACTACGGTAGCTTAAATTTCTGATTGGGTCGACGTTTATATATTTTCAAATCATTTGAAGAGATAATACTAAAAATATATGTAAACATTTATTTTGTCTGACGAAACGTGTGTGAATGTATATAGTGTAGAATAGATAACAAACTTTACTACCTTTTATACTGACGACCGAAGTCTTAACTTGGTTGTCATATATATACAAATGTCTGTCACTGGAAGGCAAGGCAATTCAAAACGACCATTGAAACTCCTGACCCATCACCAGTAGAGACATTCTCGTTACGATCAGGAAGTATTTTATTTAAAAGTGACAAATTGTGCTCAAAATGTAGGGCAGCAACAAAAGACTTCAACATAAAATCATAATACCATAACAAAATAACGACATTAAACAGGTATTACCAGTAAATTTAACATTTTTTTTATTGGAAAAGCACATTATGCATGGTGTAACAAATATATTACTAAAACGAGGCAAGAAATTTTGTTAATATCATATAATAAGCATTTTGCTTCTGGATATGAAATTACCCACGCGACGCTGCACGATCCATCGCGCCTTGACAGCTTTTTTGTTCGCGAGACTTACCATGCTATGATAGCATGCAGGATTATCAATTTGTAATATATCTTACAAACAATGTAGCATCGGACATCGTATTGTTATCTTGAGAAAGTGTTGCAAAGCTATTGACAATGTATAGAATGCGCATTTAAAATTATTAACTGAGTTTGAATATTCTACTATATATTTAAATATGTTAAACACTTCCTATTCAAAATTAATGAATTATTACACATATTGACATACTCAGTATACATTGATATTCTGTTGATGTATGTATCGGGTACATGTGCATTAATAAAAACTAACAACTGAGTTTTACACGCTATAAGTAATACAGTATATGACGCCTTCTAATGTACAACAAACATATCTTTATCCAATACGAACCTTGGCACTCGATCAACGCCAATGCTATAAAATGTATAACGTTTTCTTATGTACCTCAACAATTATTATACTTTTTTTTTTAAATAACTAATCGTCGTCATGGTACCTACATACTTACGGTTGCATCATCATTGACTCTTAGACATTTTGTGATTATTTTATAACTATGCTCAATTGTGAAAACATCTATTTCCAAAAGAAATATTTTGGTCAAAGTCATTTCATAAATAAACATAGTTCATTTTATAACACCAAGACTGTATACACTTATCTGACTATATACAAAACTAAACAAATGTTCACGATGTTTTCTACTTTTTCAAGTTATAACAAATTCAACGCACCGATTTAACACATTGATATTTATGTCTTTTGACAATCATACCATCTCGGAAAACATATCTCGTTTAAATAACCATCACAATGATAGCGATTAGTTTTTACAGTTAGGACAAGGATCCGGTCTCTTTCATCGGAAATGAGTTTTGATAATGTTGTTTCCCTAAAAAGTTTGAAGCTGTAATGTGGGTTGTCATCCCATAACGGTCTTTTGGTGTCCTGTCAGAAATGATATTAGCCGGAAGGTATCACTGGTTATTAATTTCACGTTTTCACGAGATCTCATGAACACTCGGCAAACACTCTGAATTCAAATGTGTAATGACGTGTTTTGAAAATTTATAGACTGGTGAATAGTGATGGTACTTTTGTTGCTTGATTCAGTACCTTTTTATTAACTAACGTTATTAATGCTTATATGAAAATTAATCAAACACCCATCGCTTTTGTAGTTCTGTAGATCAGGTTATGTTCAGATAAACAGTGGTGAACACAATTGAAATTACATGTATACTTATTTATTTAACTGCAGTTCACATCGTGCGAACACCCTTTTCTGGTTATTTATTGTAAATTTTACAATGTGCATTTTGGAGCGTCATGATATTCTGTTTGTTTTCATTTAACTATGATCGATTTTGATGTTTAAACATTTTATTTCTTTATTTCGCAATTTGCTTAATCGCGATATTCGTTTAACACTGTTTGTAATTATATTGGCCAATCACAAGGGACGTTATTGTTTTAATGTGTGCATTGTTTTAGTTATCTGTTGAAAGATAATGTCAGCAATATTTAAATACATCGCAGATTTCACTAAGAATCTTATTTAGTTGCGTATTGAGAAAATGTACAGCAATCACTTAATATGCCATAAAATATGTATACAATCAACGTGTCAATTTCGATAACTGTTGGACTGACAATATTGATAACATGTAACTATATTTTTATTAGTAAAATCTACCGTTTCGGTGAGATAAAAGTGATAATGAGATTAACATAAGCACCGAAATGTTGTTCGTATAAATACGAAACACTGAACGCAAAATATAACCTTGAGCTATTCTCGCAATGATTGTAACGAGATTTGATTGATAAGCATTTAATAAAATTCGTCATACACATTAACCATACGACAATGTCATCAACATCGTCTTTATCACTACATCATCTCCTGTTCTTTATTGGTCATGAACCAATGTACGTTTAAACATGTCATCGCGAGAAACCAAGCTTAATGTGGAAAAAAAGGAATGAGATAAAAAATAATTTTGGTCGTTTTGTTTTAATCGTTTAATTTTGTATACAACATCAGATGGTTCTTGGGCATTCGTGAACTGTTCATTTCTCATTTCTTTTGCATTCATCAGATTGCGTTCAAAATCGCGCAGTGTTAAATTTGATAGTATGTTATGTTGTTTTGTGTATTTCATGTGTGACGATAATGTGACAATGATAATTCCGGAAAAAACGGCTCGCCTCTTTGGCAAAAAGTCAATAATCAGGAAAACATAACGTATTACTAAAGTTCTCACCCTTGCGATGATGTTTGAGTTTTCCAACGCACAAACGTTCACATTTTTTTTTCGTAATGTAATTTGGAATGATTATCTGAAAACAATGATGCATTACACCGTCCAAAGACAGTAAACGTAATGCATTACATCGCAATGTTGCGTGTGTTCCGTCATGTCTGTTAGCAGCGTTGCAAATCATTCATCATTTGTTTCCTGCAACATTGTCAGTTTTGTGTTTGTTCCTTTCAAATGTGAAAAGTTGATGTATACGTTCATTGTGTTTGCAAAAATGTTCAACAAGACCAATAGTGGCTTTATGGTTAAAACAATGCGTTAATTTTTTGCAGTAACCGTTTAGATCTCTACGATGTCGTGCTACATACATGCATGTATACATTTTCCCTGCTAGACAATATTTTTACTTGATCACATTGTACATTATATCTTTTATTTCTTTTTACAGTTCTGCTGATTGATGTATATATATACAACATTCTGTTTTGAGCTATCCTATATATTACTTAAAACAACAGATATCAATATTTCGAACTTTATTTAAGAGTAACGTTTGAGACATATGTTCTTTCAGGCTGGGATTATGAGGCTTGGAGAAAACATATTTGCAGTCCATATGGGACCCACAAACATACCATATGAGACCCACATGCAGCCTATATGGACTCCTTATCGGACCCACATGCAGCCCGTATGAGACCCACATCGGACCCAAATGTAAGCCCTATGAAATCCACATCAGACCCACATGCAGACTGCATGTATATGAGACCCACTTTGGACCCATGTGCAGCCCATATAGGACCCGTATCGGATCCACATACAGCGTATATGGGGCCCAAATGCAGCCTATATGGGACACACATCGGACCCGCGTGCAACCCATATGGTACCCACACTCAGCCTATATGTGACCCACATCAGACCAACATTCAGCATTTATGTATAGCAAAACCCATATGGGCCCTTATATCTAACTTGCTGGGTTTTCTCTTAAATGTTTTACGGTTTCTAGAGTTACATTAATCCTGTATGTGCCAAACGTACATTGTCTCAGTTTTGTTTCAAAGAAAAGGATTCCGTGACTAAAGGACAGTATCTAAAATAGCCTCGTCATCCCGCATTTAACCGTGTCTAATGGGAAACAAGACGTAATTGGTCTATTAACATTTGTCACGATAAGTTAATTTATGCAACGCCAGTGTTTCATTGTTATTGTTTTTTATTGCAGAGAATAGTGTGTCAATTGTCTTAAACGCAGTACAAAATATCAGACTGATTATAAGATGTTGACACGCCACGGGAACACCACGAACTCCCCAGGTCGCTGACGGCGAGTACATCGAAGTAAAGAACGATGTTCATTTTCCTGATTGTAGCTGGTATCGTTCGCAACATGGTCGATTTAATTCGTCATGGTTGCAAAAGAAATAAAACATATATTGTGTTATATTTATTTTCCTCATCGGATTGTGTATATCCATTTCCAAATATGTGTGACCCTTTTGGCAAGTAAATGTATGAACTTTATGATAGACAAGTCTAACGTTAATAGTTAGAGACCACAACCTATCTTAATAGTTAAAGTTAATAATATATAATAGTGGGTTAACCTGCGCTTTCAGATTAATTAACATTCGACTTGATTTGAAAAAATATTATATAACTGTATTTTTAATAAACCAGAGATTCTTGGTCAAGCTTACTGTTTATTTGTTTTACATTGGTAGGTTTGTGTAAAATATAGTTCGGTTACAGCTGCCAACGGTTGGGGTATTATATGTGACTGGCAATACAGGGAATATCGTTGTAAAAGGTACTGCATGTTAGGATGTGTCAGATTTAAAAATACATTAAAAAGCATCCCGCATCTTCGTAAAAGGTCTGTATTCTGCAAAACAAATCAATTTCCTTTTTTCACACCCTTTAACAATTGTTTGCCTTCTTCAGCGACAACCTTTGCAATCCTTTCTCGTTATGTCATTTTCAATGGTTATCAGGAAACATTGGTGTCATTTCGAATCCAGAAGACAGTTTATTTACTTTTTTTTTTTTTTTATTGATTTTTAACATACATCTCAATTACAACAACGTAATACATATGAAGCAACATAGTTATACATACTGAAGTATCATATATATTTACTATTATTGTACAAGCAAGTGATTATGGTATATATTAACAATAACACGTTATCTGTTTAAGTGTTAAATGCTTGATATTGTTCCCAGAAAAAAACATTTTTGAGACGATGCTATAGCATTTTGGTAAAGAGTGAAAGAGAGGGGGAGAAGCTTTTTTTTTTAATAATTAAGAGAGAGGTAAAGTTTAATTAAACATTAACAAAACTAATCAAAAGGCATAAGCTGTTTGTCTAATTTCACAAATTTTCGCAAAAAAGGAAAAAAGAAGAGAGATAAATAAACAAGATTAAAAAAACAACATCATATGATGATGAGGATATAGGCAAGATTCTTTCAAGGTGTTATTTCAAAGTTGTGCCATTTTTTATTATGCTGATCAATTTTATCTTTTTCAAAAACAATTTGTTTTTCTAATATAATTTTCATTCTTAGAGCATTTTTGAAGGTCTCAATATTTGGCTTTTCGGCTTTTGATTTAGTGTTAAATATGTAAGACTTCATCAGAATAATTATATAGTTTATCACTTGATTATAATTGCCCCCTTTTTTAGTACCAAATACAATATCATTTACATTCAGATCTATGTGTAATTGTTTACTATTTAAAAATAATGTCAGCTCCCGCCATATCGGTTGTACAGAATTACATTCATATAAAACATGTATAATTGTTTCCTTACAACTTGAACAAAAGTTGCAGATACTTGAAGAGATTAAATTACATTTATACAAATATGAATTAGTTGGTAATATGCATTGCAGAATTTTGTATTAAAAATTGCGTAAATTGTTATCAATGGTGGCTTTAAATGGTGTTATATAAGCATGTTTCCAGTCTATACTGTGTTCATAGGAGGACATTATTTATTCCCATTTCTGTTCTTGTTTGGTTTTATTTTCTTTTAAGGTTTGTTGTAGATTATATAAGTATTTACACACTGTTTTTGTTTTTGTACCTTTTTAAGTAATGTTTTATTATCGAAATTGACGAATTCCATTTCAGAAAGTTGTTGTGTGTAAGTTATTGGAATTTTTTTGATTAGTGTGTAGTACTTGAGATAATCTGTTGACGGTATTTCATAAAGGGTTTTAAAAGCTTCGAATGTATAATAGCTTTTTGACCTAAAGTCATAAATGTGTCTAGGAACTTAATACCCCTATTAAAACAGTTTTGGTAAAAAAGGTATGTTGGTTATTTTTTTACTATTGTCGAGTTATTCCATATAATCGTTTTATTGACATGTCCTTCTGTTTCTTTTGATTTAATTTTGTTCCAGGAAGAAATAACGTCTCGGATGAATACATTTTTAAAATTTGAATTAATATGTTTGTCATTAAGGGAACATTCAAATACAAGATTTCCACCGTATTTATTAAGTTCATTATGATAGAATTTTTTCCACTGCCCTGTATTATTAATGTCTGTTAATCTTTTATGCCAACTGGCCTTATTTGCGTATAAAAAGGCGTTAATATCGGTGAGTTTGAGCCCTCCCTGCTCAATGGGTTTAACAAGAGTTGTTCGTTTTATTTTGTCAGGTTTACTATTCCATACAAATTGAAATATAGATTTATTAATTGTTTGTATTATATCATGATTTGGGTTTGGGAGCGCTGACAAGTGTACATAAGTTTTGGTAGATCAAATGTTTTCACCACAGTGACTTTTCCGAGAAGCGTTAATTTTCTGTGGTGCCACTGTTTAAACAATTGTTAAAGGCTTGCAATTTTGGTTGAATGTTTTTTTTCTATATTGAGATTTTCATCATTTGTAAAGTAAAAACCCAGTGCTTTGGCTTCTTCTGAGGTCCAAGTAAAATGTTTGTATTTGTTAAATATAATTTGTGTATTTTTAAGTGAACCAACGCGCATACCGATATATTTGTGTGTATTTAGTTTGAGTCCAGATACTTCTCTAAAGTCTTGAATAGTGTTTATCAGTGCTGAGAACGAATTTAGCGTTCCATTTGTCAGATAGGTTGTATCATCTGCAAAAAGTGTTTGTTTTATTTCCTGTTCTTTTTTTTTATTCCTTTAATGTCTTTATTTTTTCAATAAAGTTGGACAATAGTTCTATACTTAATATAAAAAGTGTTGTTGACAACGGACAGCCTTGTTTTACACCTCTTTGAATAGGGATAGGTTCAGATAGATGCCCATTATTAATAACAATGGTACTTATGTCCGTGTAAAATAATTTAATCCATTGTATGAGATCAGCTCCAAAATTAAATTGTTTGAGACTTTTAAACATGAAGTCATGATCTAAACTGTCGAATGCTTTTTCATAATCGGCAAATAAAAGTAGGCCTGGTTTGTTATTGCTATTCAGAAAATGTATTGTTTCGAAAATTGTGCGTACGTTTTCGCCAATGAATCTTCCTTTTATGAATCCAGTTTGTCTTGATTCAACAACAGATGATATAACTTAGTTAATTCTGTTTGCGATTGTTTTGGTCGCTATTTTATAATCTACAATTAGTAAACTCAAAGGTCTCCAGTTATCAAGTGCATCAAGATTTTTTCCTGGTTTTGGAATCAGTGTAAGAATACTTTGTTTTTGAAGTTGAGTCAATTGTCCATTTACAAATGAATGGTTAATAGAGTTGATACAGTATGTTTTGATTACATCCCAAAATACTTTGTAAAATTCTGCTGTTAAACCGTCTGAACCAGGACTTTTATTGTTATCCATCAATTTTAAGGCGTTAAGACATTCATATTCTGTGAGAAAGCCTTCGCACGATTGTTTATCAGTTTCTGTGAGTCTTTTAATATTATAATTAAAGAAATGTGAATTGTTAAGAGTATTCGTATCAATATCTTTTTTCTTACTATAAAGGTTTGAGTAAAAGTGTTTTTGTTCGTTCATAATAGCATTAATGTCTGTTACTTCTTTGTTGTTTATTGTTAACTTATGAATGGTTTTACTTTCGTAATGTCTTTTTTCCAGATTTGCAAAGTATTTTGTATTTTTCTCATTATGTTCAATGTGTATAGCTCTTGCTCTTACTAGCATGCCATTAATTTTTTCATCTATAATTTTTTCGTACTCTATTTGTGTTTCTTTCATTAATTTTTGTATTGATTCATTATCACTATTTGTATGCAGTTGTTTCTCTAGTGACTCTAATTGTTCAATAATATTCTGTTCTTTTTCCTGGTTTTGTTTTTTAGTCATGGTAGCAAATTTTATACTTATGTTTCTTACAGTTCCTTTTATTACTTCCCACAAAGTATTTGGGTTACAGTTTGTGTTGTTTTCTACTACTTTATGAATTTCTTGCTTAATTTGATTTTGATATTCATCATTTAAAAGCATGGAATTATTGAGTTTAAAATAACCAGGTCCTTTTTGTTGTATTTTATTGTCAATCATTATTTCAATTAAAGAGTGGTCGGTCTTGTATCCTGGTTTTATTTTTGCTTTATTAATTATGTNTATATATATATATATATATATATATATATGTAATATTAACTTTGTATTATTGTGCAATATCGATTCGTCACGTTTTATCATGTTTTTTTTTTGGCATGATTTAGTTTAAAGACAAATCTTCCGGGTGAAGTGTTACGATAATACACGTATTCCGGCTGAAATCGTTTACGGCATTTCAGAAAATTCCCGAACTTTTCTTTGCAATAAAAGCAGCAACACATAAACAATGGCGTTGTATAAATTAACTTATCCAGACAATAGTTAATAGACCAATAACGTCTTGTTTCACATAGGTACTGGTTAACCCATTAATACATAGCGTCTAGAAAAAAGGCCTTGGCAAATAGCGTAGACCAAGATGAGACGCCGCATGATGCGAAAGGAATTTCTGTAAGAAAAATTCTAAATAAAGAAAGAAATATACTAGACATCCCTAATTTTGGAAATAAATTGATCCAATTTAGAAGGATGGGAGAGTCCACTATGCATAAATTTGTTAAATGCGTAATGACGACGCTATTTAAGATACTGCCTCTTTGACACGGAATCCTTTTATTCGAGAAAAAGAGACTATGTACTTTAAGTAAATATAGGATTTATATAACTTTAGAAACTTTATCAGGAGAGAAAGTCTAGTCTTTTTATTCAATCTATTAATTTACTTGTACAATACAGGAAAATAATACGCTGTTAATTAAATGATTCAAGCTGACATGATCGCCTCGTAATGGACAATGCTCATCATTGAGAGTTAAAACTGGTTGAACGGTTAAACGAAATGTGAACCGTAAAACATTCAAGTGAACAATCAGCAAGCAAGATGTATGGCTCCATATTGGTTTTACAACCGAGAACCATATTGGCCCAACCAAGGTCAGATGTGGGTCCCATAGGTGTCCCATAAAGGTCAAATATGGGTCCCATATGGGTTGCACGAGGGTTTCATATGGGTCCCATAAAGGCTGCCGTTGGGTCCGATATCGGTACCCAACGGGCTACCAATATTGTTTTCTCTTAGCCTTAAAATCCCAGTCTGAACCAACATGTACTCCAAATGTTGCTGTTAAATAAAGTTGGAAATATTAAAATCTGTTGTTCTTAAGTAATATGCCTGATAGCTAAAACATAATGTTAGTCAGTTTAAATTTCAAAACATCAATTGACAGAACAGTTAAAGGTAATAAAATATATAATCTGCAGTGTGATCAAGTCTTAATATGTCTTTTAGGGACAATTGGTTTCATGCATTTGTGCAGCACAAAATCGTGGGGTTCTAAACGGTAACAGGATACAACATTAACACATACATCGCTTTTGTACATTAACATATGCTAAGCGTTCTAAACAGTTGTGCCAACACAATTAACACATACATCACTTTTCACATTTAAAAGGGGAAAACCCAAAGAAATGACAATGTTGCATGAAAGTAAATATGAATGAATTGCACCTCTGGTAAAAGACATGCGCAAAGGACGAAACATTACGACGCAATGCTTTACGATTATTGTCTTCTGACGTTGTTATTCAGATAATCATTTCAAATGACATTACGAGAACAGATTGTGGACGTTGTGCGTTGGAAAACTCAAACATGATTTCGACTGGCTACGTTTTCCTGATATTCCAAAGAGGCGGGCCGCTATTTTGTGTATTTTTATTGTGACATCATGGTCACACAATACAGCATAACACGCCATCAAATTTTACAATCTCAATTGATCGCAATCTTATGAATGAAAACGAAATGAGAAATGAACAGTTCACGAACGCCATAGAACGCTCTAATGTTCGTATAAACATAAATATTCATAAATCTAGGTAAATTATGTGTGCGTATTTTATTTTATTTCGCTTGCTTATGGGCTTTATCTAGAACAAAGTAATACACAAACTGTAATAATTATATATTAATATGTAGATATTCACTGGTTTAAAAGGAGGAGCTAATGTGCTTACATGGATTTAAACAAAAACAAATTGTCTATCGAATGCAAATGACAACAACGTGGAAACATGTCTGGAGTTAATATAGTATAAGTATACATCTCAAAGTTTCGTTTTGTTTCTTTATTTAAATCATCAACAACGAATGCAAAACATTGCTAGTCTATATTGTATGCAATGACCCATTGTGATAGTCGTTATGAATACAATATTGCCAATGAAAGGATTATAACACAACCAACGAGTCATTTTTATCTCTTTTCGATTAATTCCATTCTAAGCTTTGTTTCTCGCGATGACATGTTTCAACTGACATTGCATCATGACCAATAAAGAACAGGATTATGTTTTGATGTAGTCAATAGTTGGTGAAAGTTGAAAGCGAATTTTATTTAATGCATTGCAATCAAATCTTGTTGTATTCAATACGAGAATACATCAAGATAAAATGGTGTGTCCATTTGTTTCGTTTTTATACGAATAACATAATTATTTGAACAAATAAAAAACCTTATTTGTCTGGCGAACCAGTTTTACCTCAACGTGAATTAAATAACCAGTAATACCTACCCGCTAATATTCTTTCTGACATAACACAGACAGACGGTAAGGGGATGACAACCCACATAACAGCTTCCAACTATTTAGGGAAACAACACTATCAAAACTCATTTCAGCTATTTGCTTCTCTCTCCGATGAAAGAGACCGGATCCCTGCCCTACGTGTTACAACTAAACGCTATCATGTGTGATGATTATTTAAACGAGAAACGTTACGAAGTTGTTATGATTGTCAAAAGACACTATATATATCTGTTAAAATGGTCCGCCGAATTTGTTGCAACTTGACAAATTAGAAAAAAAGTCTTAAACATTTGTTTAGTTGTGTATATAGTCAGATATGTGTATACAGTTTAAGTATTATGAAATGAACGATGGTTATTTATACAATGACTTTAACCAAAATATTTCTTTTGGAAATAGATGTTTGGAAAATTGAGTAAACTTATCAAATACTGATAATACATGTTTCATATACGGAATGCCTTCAAGCAATTTCCTTATGTATAACACATTAATTAAAAGCATACCCATACATATTAAATCTTTAATCAATACAAATAACACACCATGTACTAAAACATCATTCGTAGAAAACAAACTTGCAAAACAAAACAAAACGAACAAAATAGTGTACACACTACAAATTAAAAACCCTGTAGAAAACTCCAAAATTCAAAATAAATGGCAAATCCTTCTTCGAGAACAAGAATTTAATTGGAAACTAATATTTATCATGTCATATAAAACAACTATCAATAGCACACTGAGAAATTTTCAATATAAATATTTCCATAGAATCATAGCTTCAAATAAATATCTTTTTAAGTGCAACCTATCCAACACAAATGTATGTGATGTATGCAGTGAACACATTGAAATAAAAGAGCACCTATTCTGGGAGTTCAAACATATTCGAACTCTATGGAACCAATTGACAACATTTCTACCGAAACAACAATTAAAAGTAAAACTGTCTCTATTAAATATCAGCTTTGGTGTAAATACTTTTAAAATGCCAGAAATTAATAACACTGTGAACTACATTATTATATTAATAAAATATTTCATATTCAGCATGAAATACAAAAAACAAACACCTACTTTGAACTGTTTTATAAATTATTTCAAACTAAACATCCAAATTGAAAAAAAATAGCCCTCAACAACGATATACTTCATATTTTTTAACAAAAATGAAAACACATAAACTTTCATAATCCAGTCCAGTTGTCTTCTACTTACACAACTCATCAATAGTACTGGTTATTACATTTAAAAATAACAACATATACCACAGGCAACCAAAGCAAAAGAAAAAACAACTGTAGATACTAGCATATCAGATATAATATGTTTGACATTATTACTGCTCTATAATATCACTTTTGTTCTTGCTCATGCACATATTAACATTGTATGTTTTATATTGAATAAAAAAAATACATNAAAAAAAAAAAAAAAAAAAAAAAAAAAAAAAAAAAAAAAAGGTCTAAGTGTCAATGGTGATGTAACCGTTAATACTTAAGTACCTTTAAGACGATAAGTAATTTAAGAAAAAAATAATTTGCGTTACCTAAGAAAACGTTTTATATTTTATAGCATTGGCGTTGATCGAGTGCCGAGGTTATTATTTGATAAGGATATGTTTGTGATAAATTAGAAGGCGTCATATAGTTTATTACTTATAGCGTTTTAAACTCAGTTTTTAGTTTTAATAACATGTGATGCAAATGTACCTGATACATACAATCAGCAGAGTATACATTTGTTCTGGATCGGTCTATATGTCTATATGTGTAATATATACATAAATATATAATATGTGCAATAATTCATTCTTTGATGGAAGTGTATGGAAGTGCATTAAAACATCGTTTTTTATGCCAAATGTACATACTATACACAAGCGTTTCGTCAGACAAAATATATTAAAACAGACACTTACATTACTCGTCCAATGATATAAACAAAAATACACGTCGACAGATAAATACCCATAGCCCTAAGCATGTAGTTTTATTCATCGGTGTGCTATGAAATATCGAGATGCATTATGATATTAGCCATTGATGTTTGTATTTGTCACATGCGCCTTATTGTATGGCCATTGGTCACGTGCATTAAATAAAGGATCTTTTATTGGCTATACCTACGAAATCCTGCTGATGCCGCTGGAGTTTCATTTTATTTATATTTGATTGTGAAGCATTGCATTCAAGTCCTCATCATTACAAACACTATTCGTATTTCTTCAAATTTGACTCATCCACTCCATAATGCTTAAATTTTCCATTGGCCATAATCCAATGTCAGTTGAAACATATCATCGCAAGAAATGAAGCTACTTTTTGAGGCATTAAAAGATACAAGATGCAAATTATTCTTTTGATATGGTCTTATCTTTCAATTGTGAACATTTTTTTTATATTTTATCATCCTATAACCATTTTCGACGTTTTAAACAACAACATCATACAAGTAAGTGTATGCATATTACGGTCGACCAAGCCTAATTTTGTTTATTCGAAATTCATCATATATTACTTTATAAACTCACTGGATTGTGTACATCAATGTCCACATGTTTTAGACCCCTTTTGCCAGGTGAATACATTGATTTTATGATCGACTTAGCCTAGTGTTGTGGGCTTGAAAATGAAACACTTTCTAAATGGTATTCGTATATAGTATACGGTAGATAATAATGAACACTCGATTTGGTTTTCAAGCGATTTTAATATAATTCTGTTTTTAATAAAACCAGACGATTCTTGGTCAAGAGAACTGTTTATTTATTTTACATTGGTAAGTGTGTGTGTAACAAAATAGTTGGGTTACAGCTGACTACGGTTGGCGTTATTTGATGTGACCGGTGATACAGAGGATACCATGGTACACGATACTAAATTTCAGATCCTGTTAGATTTCTTTGTTTGTGTCATGTGTGACAATGATTTGACAATTCAAATACATTAAATAGCATCCCGCATCTTCACAAAAGGTCTTTATTCTACAAAACAAATCTGTTTCTTTATTTTCACACCCTTGAAAATATGTTTGTGTTCCACAGCGACAACCTTCGCAATCCTTTCTCGTAATGTCATTTTAAATTATTATCAGGAAACATTGATGTCATTACGACGCCAGAAGACAGTTATGAATTGCATGACGGGATTGCGTTTCTATCATCGTGCTTCACGGCAGGGTTGCAATGCATTTATATTTTCGATCATTACATTTTCTGTTTCTTTGTGTTGTTTTTCTTCAAGGTATGTCAAGTTTATGCTGGTGTTTAATTGCAAGAAATATTGTGAAAAGTGTAGGTTTTTCCAAAATCGAAGCATGCGTATATTTTCGCTGCCTGAAATCTTTGAACAGACAATTGATGTTAAAATGTGTTAAATCGTTGTTTTTATAGCTATGATCATGCCATCCATTTCCCAGAACTGTTTTATTGAATAATTAATTGCAACATGGAAAGCAAAATGCACTCCATAACACTGGCCCACCGTTGTATTCCATTTAAAACTATGTTTTCATATTTAATATTTTATTGAGTATGAGTTTAAGTATAAAAATAACAAAAAATAATAATAATTGTATTAATATTTAATTTAGTGTTATAACAAATGCGTATGCGTTATATTTGTTTAAGGACGTTTATAATATTGCCAATAGCTACGGAAGTTTACTTTCTTTTTGTACCTGTTTACTTTGTAATGTTGATAGATATCAATATGCGAGGTCAATCATTCCAACTTCATTTGGGAATTAAGTTTTAAGCACTGTCACTCATTTATAGAAAGAAATACACACTGTTTATGATCTGACAGTTTGAGAGATAAAGAATCAGTGGCTGAAACAGTGTGGTCAACATTCATTTTACCGATCCTTATGGGAAACAAAACATTCAAGTCTTCAGTGAAATGCCTACTTTACCAATTCACGAGTATGTCTTCCATTGATACAAGCACAATGTGAAAAGAAGCTGATTATTAATGTCACAAAAAGGCATTTGAATTATAGAAGTCAACCGCAAGCTTTAAGATATCTATAATGTTTAATAGACCCCCATTTGGTGCGTTTCTTTTAAACTTTCGTCTCGTGACCTAAGTCTCAGGCAATCCATTTCCTGAAAATAACGCATTCTGGGATTTCAGTTTCGAACACAATTTAATAAACCTGCACCCCGCGTACGTTGCAGGAAGAGGTGGCGTGTAGCTATTATTCCGGTCCCTGTACATCGACAATGTCGAGACCATTGACTGCTACTAGTGCCACGGGGCAGATTTCTTTGGAATCGAACTCGTGCATGGCAAGCGAATATGAAATTAACTCCAAAATACACTGGCGTCGACACATGGAAACTAAATACATACGTTTTAAAGATTGGGAAGAATGTTTTCCATGTTCTTTAAAACTATATTCGATTACTGGGTCTCCAAAGAACTGATATATACTTCATTGGTTTCCTAACACAACTAGTCGAAAAGCCAAAGCATAACCAGCGAAGCATTGTACA
Organism: Dreissena rostriformis; assembly: GCA_007657795.1. Taxonomy (NCBI): domain Eukaryota; kingdom Metazoa; phylum Mollusca; class Bivalvia; order Myida; family Dreissenidae; genus Dreissena; species Dreissena rostriformis. The sequence goes on along the minus strand of VMBQ01000117.1, from coordinate 353,011 downwards.
CAATACAAACGAAACAAAAAAGAGTTCGAAAATGTTGAATAAACTGTCAATGTTAAACATTATGTTATTTTCAAAAATACACACTGGACATATAGGTTTTAAGAGTATTACTTTTTATTAATCGTCCTTCTTTAAGAACTATGAAAACATAATGCTTATTCACTCCCAACTGTATCAAATCGTCGTATAAAAAGGGATTTCTATTTCTAGAAGTCTGGCAGTTTTACATTATTGACCCATTGCTCAACACGCGGCCAAAATAATTGCTGATTGGCATTGTACTTAGATTTATTTCATTATCAATCTATGTCCGTATATACGTTTATAGCATGGTGCAGCGCGAAGAAACGTAAACGGAGTTGATAACCAACTGTGGGGCCAACATTGCAAATCTCATAGTATTTTAATTAAGCGCTTTAATTCCGTGTTTGGTCGCGACACATTTTACGAAATAGAATATTGGCCAATTTAGATTGCAAACCGACATGTGACAGAACAGTGAAAAAAAATAAAAGATATAATCTACACTGTCAACAAGTCTAAAGATTGTCTAGCATGGAAAATTAATGCATTTGTACAGAAAAAATATCGTAGCGTTTTAAACGGTAACTGCACAAAAACAAATGAGATAGACGCCACTTTTGTACATGGACATATGTTCTAAACATTTAGTGCAAAATCAATTAACACAAACATCACTTTTCACATTTGAAATGGGAAAAGAGACAAAGAAATGACAATGTTGCATGATGACTATAATAGATGAATTGCATCGCTGCTAAAAGACATGGCGGAGAGCATGTAACACGCAAAATTGTCTCCGAGCGCTGTAATGCGGCAATGTTAATCATTTAAAATGACATTACGAGAAAATATGGTGAGCGTTGCGCTTTGGAAAACTCAAGCATAATTGCAAAGGTGAGAATTTAATAAAAAAAACAAACATTAAGTTGTCTGAATATTGACTATTGTTCAAAGAGGCGGGGCGCGATTTTCGGTATTTGAATTGCCACATCATCGTCACACATGATATATACAAAACAACATCACAAGCCATCAAATTTAACACTGCGCTATTTTGAACGCAATCTGATGAATGCAAAAGAAATGAGAAATGAGCAGTTTACGAAAATCTAAGAACCATATGATGTTCCAATTAAAGAAATTAAACGAAACCAACAAATCATTTTATATCGTTTCTTTAATTCCACACTAAGCTTGGTTTCTCGCGATGACAGGTTTTTAACTGACATTGGCTTATGACCTATAAAGAACAAGCAGATAATGTAGAGATATATTCAATGTTTAATACATGGTTGTATGGTTAAAATTATAGTTGTTGTCTAGTTTTCTGTTTTTATGCAAATAACATACCCGTGCTTGTATTAATCTTATTTGAGAGGAAACACCACTTTTACTTAACCGAAACAGTATGTTCAATAACTAAAAATGTAGTAAAATGTAATCAATATTTTCATTACATTACATATCGAATTGCATGTTTATTGCATTATATAGTATGTCATTATTACAAATACAAATGCACATTTTAAAATTCCCCATGAATAACCAGAAAACGTAGTTCTGAGAATGTAAAGTACAGTTAACTAAATGAGTATAAATTCAGGTCATGTTAGAATCAATTACATATTCGATTCAATATTGTTTTATCTGACAATAACCTGCTCTGAAGAACTACAAAAGCGATAGTGTCTTTTTCATTTTCAAATCAACGTAAGTTAATAAAACAAGTACTGAATCTAGCATCAAAATTACTATCACCACTTACCAGTCTACAATTTTTCTCAACACGTCATTACAATTGTAATTCAGAGTGTTTGCTGAGTGTTATTGAGATCTCGTGAAAACGTGCACTAAATAACAAGTGATACCTGCCCGCTAATATCCTTTCTGACCGGACCTCGAAAAACCGAAAGGGTATGACAACCCTAGCCTATGCTTCCATCTCATTAGGGATACAATATTATCTAAACTTATTTCCGCCCTTTGCTCCTCTCTCAGATGAGAGACCGGATCCCTGCCCTACGTTTCAAAGCTAAACGCTTTCTTTGTTTATTTGAAGAGATACGTAACGGAGTTGTTATGATTGTCAAGAGACATAACATATGCATGTGTTAATTGGTGCGTTTAATTTGTTGTAACTTGACACATTAGAAAAAAGTCTTAAACATTTGTGTTGCTTTGGTAATAATCAGATATGTGTATACAGTCCAGTCTTACAAAAGCGATGGTGTCTTTTTTCATTTTCAGATCAACGTAAGTTAATAAAACAAGTATTAAATCTAGCATCAAAATTACTATCACCACTTACCAGTCTACAATTATTCTCAACACGTCATTACAATTGTAATTCAGAGTGTTTGCTGAGTGTTATTGAGATCTCGTGAAAACGTTCACTAAATAACAAGTGATACCTGCCCGCTAATATCCTTTCTGACAGGACCTTGAAAGACCGTAAGGGTATGACAACCCTAGCCTCAGCTTCCATCTCTTTAGGGATACAATATTATCTAAACTATTTTCCGCCCTTTGCTCCTCTCTCAGATGAGAGACCGGATCCCTGCCAGTCAAGTCAAGTAATATTTATTTATAAAGTCGGGGTTTTTAAACATGATAAACACAAGCTCTGAAGAGCTTTTAAAGCCGACTTATACATAACATTACATGATAACAACATGATATATAGCACATTCAATGAACACATAGTTATAACAATCCTGTAGTTGAGAACAACAGAGAATATGAGTTTGAGTAAAATATTGCTTTAAAAGACTATAGTTTACTTAATACATGTATTAGATCTACTTAAGAAACAAAAAAAAAAAAAAAAAAAAACTAGCGTTTACATGTACTTAAAATATCAGACAAATTTAGAACTACAGAGCTTAGTAATGAACAAATAAATAGTGTACAAGGCATGCAATCATGAAAGGACAAACATTAAAATGAAAAGCAGTACAAAGGAAAACCAAGGAACATAAAACACATTGAACATAACATAACAAAACACCCCAGTACATATAGGAACATATATTAAGCAAGCTAAAACATAAGATAGCAGCTAAAAATAACATAGAACATAAAATTCAAAAGCTATATAATATCATTAAGAACAATCACAGCTTACAAGATGTTGTATACTTTTAAGAGTACAAAAAAAAACCATTAATACTAAGAACTCTATGACTTTTTAAAATATAATATATACAAATTATATATAATACGGCTCAATTAAACATTAAGAGACTTTATAAAAATAGGGAACCTGATTAATTTACATTGCTTGCATGTAACAAATATGTAAAACACACACATAAAAAGGAAAACATAAGGGTAGACATAAGGAAGCAAAGCAGGGATATATAAAGCACTTAAGTTTACAAAACTAAGGCAAAGGGTTGAGATCATGCAGGGAAACATACATATTGGGAGACAATAGCAAAAAACAGGGACGTATTTGTTTTAAACCCTTTCAGTGTCACAGGCTACAAATTTTAATATTTAAAATATATTTAGTTATTTATGCAAGATGGACAAGAGCAGACTGATCCATTCCAGTACCCAAGCATGGATTTAAAGGAGTTGAAGGATGAAATTTGCCTAAAGTGATTTGGTAAATTATTCCAGAGTTTTGCAGCTGTGTATCTGAAAGAGTTTATACCATACCTGGTTGTTCTTGGCTTAGGCAGCCTTACTGTATTTGAATATCTAAAATTATAAGAATGTTCTTTAATTTCAACAAAATCATGTAAATAAGAGGGTCCATCCTTATTATACATTTTAAAAAATTCTTGTGAAATTATTCTTAAGCGCCTTATTTTAAGGGATGGAAGACCAGACCTTGTGAGAAGAGCATCATAATCTGAAGTAAAATCATTGTAAATGAATCTTAGTGCTCTTTCTTGAATTTTTTCCATTTTCTTTGTATTTGTTTCATTTGTAAAGTGCCAGGTGAGTGGGCAATAATTAAAGTTTGATAAAATAAAAGATTGATACATTGTGATTTTACAAAGCTTATTTAAGTTATGGCCAATTCGCTTCATTACATTTAATTGCCTTGATGCCTTTTTACAAATGTTACTTATGTGAGTGTTAAAACTAAGATTAAAATCTAAAGTAACACCAAGAAGAACAACTTCATCTTCACATTTTATGTTAACATCATTAAATTTGAAAGTAAGATCTAAGTTGTGAGTTTTCTTCCCAATGGACATTGCCTGAAATTTGTCAGGGTTTGCTTGCATTTTATTTTCATGGAACCATTTGATGAGACTTAAACTATCATTTTCAAGAACATTGACCAGATGTTTCAAAACTAAACGCTTTCTTTGTTTATTTGACGAGATACGTTACGGAGTTGTTATGATTGTCAAGAGACATAACATATGCACGTGTTTATTGGTGCGTTTAATTTGTTGTAACTTAACACATTAGAAAAAAGTCTTAAACATTTGTGTTGCTTTGGTAATAATCAGATATGTGTATACAGTCCAAGTGTTATTAAATGCACGATTGCTATTTATACAATGATATTCGCCGAAAGATTGTTCTCGAAATAGACGTATTGACAATTTAATATAGATTTCAAATATTCACAAAAGGTGTAACTGTCAATTGTGATGCATGTCCTTAAAAAAGTGTAACCATTTAGACGATTAGTAATTAAAGAAAAAATATATTAATTATTGCGGTTCATTAGAAAACGTTATACTATTTATTGGTATAGCTCGAGTGCCAAGGTTTTGTTTTGATAAAGGTATTTTTGTGATAATTTAGATGGCGTCATATAACTTATTACTTACAGCGTTTTATACTTTTTAAGTTTTTTTTTATTAACGTGTGATGCACATGTAATTGATACATACAATCAGCAGAATATAAATGCGTTCTTGATATATCAATATGTGTAATAATTCATTTACAAAAGTTTCCAAATGTACAAACTATACATTGTCAATTCCATTGCATATCTTTCTTACGATAGCGAGCGATGTCCGATGCTACATTGTTTGTAAGATGAAAAAGACAAACAGACAGACAGACAGACAAACAGACAGTCAGACACACAGACAGACAGACGGACAGAGAGACAGGCAGACAGACAGACAGACATCGTCTTCATACTAAAGTATTGTTAATATTTTCTTTCACGTTACTCAGTATAACAAAATAACATTATATAACATAAACTAGACATTTAAGAATACAAATACTAATTATATATCAAAGCGGTAATGGCATTTTTTGAAACAGTATTATTCAGAATAGTATTTCTTATAACAAGAGCTTCTTTGATATATTTACATCCATTATAAATTACTGATTTGTCACATGAAACTAATAACTTGTGGAATTTATATGTAGATGGGTTTATATTATAAACGGCTTATATAATAAAATTCTTACAAATTGATACTCATGCATGCTGCTATTGCATGTTATGGTTTGCAAACAAGAAAAGCTGTCAAAGCGCGATTGTTCGTGCAGCGTCGCGTGTGCAATTTTATATCCAGAAGCAAAATTATTAATGTATACTATTAAATATGTTTCAATGACTCGTTATAAGTTAAATCTTTGTAACACCAGACACAAAACGTTTTTTTTTTGCAATAAAATTGTTACATTTACTGGTATTACATGTTCAAGTTCGTTATGTCGTTATGTTATTATGCTTTTTATGTTCAAGTCTTATGTCGCTGTTGAATATTGTAAGAGCAATTTGTCCCTTTTTAAATAAAATTGGATAATGTCTCTACTGGTGGTGGGTCTGAAGTTTGAATAGGCGTATTCTAGTGCCTTCCAGTGACATTCATTTTTATATATGTGACAACCAATTTAAGATTACGGTCGTCAGTTTAAAAAACTGGTAGGGTATTAAGATTGTTAGCTATTTTACAATATATTCACACACGTTTCGTCAGACAAAATCGATCTATACAGATACTTATATTATTAACTAGTCTAATGATATAAAATTAAATAAACGTCTACCTAAACGGAAACATACCGTCTCGTAGTTTTATTCATCGATGTGCTATGAAATATCGAGACGCATTACGCGCAAGATATTATTCATTGATGTTTGTATTTGTCACATGCTTTGTCATGTGCGTCTTAGTGAATGACAAATGACCACTTGACTTAAATAAAGGGTATTTAGTGGTGAAACTAATGAAATCATGCTGATGCACCTGGAGTTCATTTCATTTATATTTGATTGTGATTCGTTACATTTAAGTCCTCATACAAACGAAAACTATCCGAATTTCTTCAACGCTGACTCATCCACTTAATAATACTTCTGTTTATCCTAGATCATGATCCAATGTCAGTTGAAACATGTCATCACAAGAAACTTGTTAAAGCATTAAAAGATACAAAATCAAAAATATTCTTCTGTTATGGTTTAATCCTTTAATTTTGAACATTGTTTTCATAATGAACACCACAGTGAGTCACGGAATAACGACTCAATCACCAATATATCGACGTTTGCAAATTAAAGCGGACAGCAACAAAATACTAGTAAGTGTATACCTTCTAGCAGTGGTGCAATTCATTTATCTTCTTTATCATGGGCATTTTTTGTTTCTTTCTTGTTAGTTTTCTTCACAGTCAAATGTGCTAAATGTATGCAAGTGTTAATTTAGATGCACGAAATATTTTGAGAACTGTTGTTTTGCAAAAGTGATGCATGTGTTAATTTTCGCTGTCTGACATCTTTTAAGATCTTTGAACAAAACATGGGTATAAATGTGTGACATCGTGATTGTTTTTAGTTCACAGGAAGTTTTTATTACACAATGAACTGCACCCTAATCACAAGTATTAATTGCAATATTTAATTTAGTTGTATAATACATTCATATGCACTATACAATTTATTTAGTTTAGTTTAAACCAATTTATTTTAGCTCGATTGCATCGAAAGCCTAATGCTTATTTTGATTGATAATATAACAATGGACAAACTATGTGAGTATGTATTTAACATAAAGAAAGACATTTGAAATCATAGACAGATATCTTTTTTTTTTATATCGATTAGGTTTCAAAGTCCCCCATTGGTCGATTTGTTTTAAAAATGGCGGCTCGTGACATAAATCTCAGCCAATCCATTTCCGGAAAATAAAGCATTTGAGGATTTCAGTTTCGAACAAAATTTAATTTACCTGCATTCCGCATACGCTGCAGGAAGTGTTCGAATGTAGAAAAGGGCTGTCTATTTCTGCAAGTTTTAAATAAATGACCCATTACTAAACACGCGACAAAACCTATTGCTGATTGATATAGCAAATCGATTTTCTTCCTGACCCCCAAATTGCATCGCAAATAAACGTATAACAAGTTGATATCCAATTGTGGGGCCAACATTACAATTATCACAATAGTGTGGTTTCATTCCATATTCGGTCGCAACAAATGTTACGTAACATGCTGGGTCAGCTGTCCTTTTGTAAATGAATTACATTAACGAAAGGTAATTGTATTACGTGTTTTAATACTTAACATTTTGTGCGTTTACGATGCGGTGGTTACATAATTATTGTAACGCCATATTTTCATAGTTACATTGTACTACTTCTCGCATTGTATGTTGTTTGCATAGTTCTCTTTTCGCCTCCCATATAGCGGCGTACAATTATTCATGGTCACACATACTAGCAATTTCCTTTCTTAATGCGACCGCTTTTACACATATTTTGTATTATTGTATTATCTTGACACGTCGTAACGCAGTTTTAAGTCAGGCAAGTAAGGCGAACAGAATAAGTTCCATCGTCATGCAATGGAAGATGTAATTTTCTGCATCAAAGGTCACAGATAATACCCCAACCGTAGGCAGCTGTAAAAGAACTATAGTATTACTCAAACCTATCAATGTAAAAGAAATTAACATTTTTTTTTACAAAGAATCCTGTGTATCATTAAACTATAATTATATATAATATTTTGCAAACCCAATCAAATTTTCATTTATCTGAAAGCGCATTTATACCTTCCGTATACTATTAACTTGAACTATTTATAATTTGTTTGGTCTCTAACTCAAAACGTAAGGCTTGGTCTATCATGAAGTTCATATATTTAAATGCCAAATGGTGTCTTAAATATGTGGAAATTGATATACACAATCCAGTGAGGAAATACAAATATAACACAATATATGTTTCATTTCTTTTGCAACCATGCCGACCTCAATCGACCTCGTGGCGTACGATTCCAGCTCGCCCTTAGAAAAAGGAAGCTCGGGGTTAACCGCGAGGTACTCGCCGTCACTTAGCGACGTGATGAGTGTTTGGTGTCGTCCCCGTGGGGTTTATTTGCCCTACGTAACGGCGTGCATTGGAAAAATACTTCGCCACGTATCGCCGTAAGAACGCAGTCCGATTGACGAGCTTGTATCAATAGTATGTGTTAAGTTAATGCCGCCTTACACAAACATAAATGATAGGGAATAGAACCGAAAATCAGGTTTCTGATTTTCGCGGTTATATTGTATTCCGCTGCTTGTACTAATAACAGTAATGACCAAATAAGAAAATTGCTTTTATAATACAAGAACAATACATAAAACGCAACATTTAATAAAGAAAGTATTTATGCTGGCATCCCCACGGAAGGGGCAATGCATAGCACTGAAGGTTAAAACTGGTTGAAAGACATGCAAAATGTATACCGTAAAACATTTAGGTGAACATCCAAGATATATGGGTTTCATATGGGTTTTGCAACCAGAAACCATCATATGGGTAACATAAGGATCAATATGGGACAGACATAGGCTTGCAAACTATTAATTGGCAGAAGATTTAAAGAAATAAAATATATCTTGTACAATGTGAACGAGTCCAAAGATTGTCTATCAGGGACGATTGACACACTCAATTGTGCAGCATAATATATTATCATTATTAACAGTAACTGCAAACAAAATTAACACGAACGTCGCTTTTGTTAATCGACATATGGAAAGTGTTCTAAACAGTTAGTGCAAAAACAATTAAATGTATCAACTTTTCCCACTTGAAAGTCGAAAGGAAACAAAGAAATGACAATGTTGCATGATGGTTATCATAGATGAATTGGATCGCTTCTAAAAGAAAACACGCAACACGCAACATCGCGATGCAATACATTACGATTACTGTCTCCAGACGGTGTAATGCATCATTTTTTCCAGATAATCATTTAAAGTGACATTTCGAGAAAATATTGTGAACGTTGCGCTTTGGAAAATTCAAACACCATTGCAAATGTGAGAAGTTAATAAATACATTTTTTGATATTTTTTTTAATATTGACCAGTTTATAGTGAGGTGGGACGCTATTTTCGGTATTTGTTTTTCATAACATTTTATTTCCGAAAACATACATTTTACAGTCATACAAACAAACGCTCTAACTTACACTGAAAAAATATGGTTTCAGAGTATAATGTTGTGGGGAGAAGAAAAGAGATAGATAATCTAGATACAGTTGAGTTTATTAAAAGTCACATCGTTGTCACACATGATATAAACAATACAACATTACTCGCTATCAAATTGTATAGTACGCAAGTGTGAACGTAATCTGATGAATGCAAAAGAAATTAACAGTTCACGAACGCACAAGAACCCTTTAGTGTTCGTATGTACAAAGCTATGTAAATTGTGTATGCTTTTATTGTTTTTACATCGTTTGCGTTTGGGTTTTGGGTTTCGCGAACGTCCAAAAACCCTCTAGTGTTCGTATATACAAAGTTAGATGAATTATGAACGCGTGTATTCTTTTATGTCGATTGGGTTGAATAGATCGAATTAATACAAAAACTGTGTAAAGTTTATCAAAAAATGTAGATACGTAATGGTTGAACAGGTGGAGTTGATGTGCGAATATGGATTAAGACGCCCAAAGAAAGTCTATCACTAGTTAATGAAAACAATGTGGAAGCAAAGTTTCATTTTTATTCTTTATTTTAATCATCGACAACGAATGTAAAGTATCGCTGGCCTTTATTCAGCGACTCATCGTGATGGTCGTTATGAATACAATTTAAACAATTTCAATATTAAAACAAAACCAATGTTTCATTGTTATCTCGTTTCATTCAAATTTTACCCTTACCTTCGTTTCTAGCGATGACATGTTTCAATTGACATTGGATCATGCATGACCAATACAGAACATGGCGAATATGTAGTGATAAAGCCAATGTGGAAGGCATGGACGTTGATTACTGCCAATAAAAATGTAGTAAGATGAATGTTTGTTTTGTTTGTCTCAATTTGCGCCGTTTTCAACAGTATTACTGTCATATGACAGCGGTCTATTTACCAACTCACTCTTTTCCTCGATACGTTGGTTTATCAGTACTAGTACATGCACATACTTATGGCAGTAACTGACGATTGCCTTACTTGAATCAGATGTAGGAGGAGAACAACCCGAAAAGGCAGTTTTAAAGATGTAAGCCAACGTTAAATAAATGAGTATAATTTCAGGTCATATTCGAATTAAAACCATTTTCAAGTCAGCACTGTTTATTAAAAAATAAACAATCTTAGCTACAGATCAAGAAAACCCGATTCTTTACAGATAAATTTTAATTACAAAAAAAAGTATTGAATTTAGCAACATTACCATTACCCCTTACCAGTCGACAAATTGTCGCAACACGTCATGACAACTTTTAATTCCGTATCTGTGTTAAGTGTTCATAAGATCACGTGAAAAAGTGTACTAAATAACCAGTGATACCTCCACGCTTATATCCTTTCTGACAGGAATCCGAAAGTTATACGAGGGATGACAACCATAATCTCCGTGTTCAACTCTTCAGGGAAATAATATTAACAAAACTCATGACCGCTCTATTTTCTCTTTCAGATGAAAGAGAACGGATCCCTGTTCTATGTATCAAAACTAAACGCTATCATTTGAGATGGTTATTTAAACGAGATACTTTAAGGAGCTGTTATGATTGTCAATTGACACCAAAATAAAAATGTTAGAATGGTGCGCAGTTTTTTTGTATTATCTTGAAAATTACCTTACCACTCACCAGTCTACAAATTGTCTTAAGCCAGTACCATTTTAAATTCAGTGTCTGTTTTGAGCGTGAGATCTCCTGAAAACGCGCATTTAATAACCAGTAATATCTCTCTGCTAATATCTTTTCTGAAAGAACCCCGAACAACTGTAAGGGGATGACAACCAATATAACAGCTTCCAAACCTTTAGGGAAACAATACTATCAAAACTCATTTCCGCTATTTGCTTCTCACTCCGATGTAAGAGAACGGATCCTTGTCCTACGTGTCAAAACTAAACGCTATCAGCTGTGATGGTTATTTAAACGACATACGTTAAGGAGCTGTTATGATTGTCAAGATACATCAATGTAAATCTGTTAAAATCGTGCGTTTAATGTGTTGTAACTTGACAAATTAGGAAAAAAGTCTTAACCATTTGTTTATTATGTAGATAGTCAGATATGTGTATAGAATCTAAGTATTATAAAATAAACGATGGTTATTTATACAATGACATGGACGAAAGATTTCTGTTTGAAATAGACGTTTTGACAATTTAACATGGTTATCAAATACTCAAAAAAAGATTCAACTGTAAATGGTGATGCATCCGTAAAGACTAAGTTACCATTAATACGATAAGTTATTAAAGAAAAATATAATTATTTGTATTACGGTACATAAAACAACTAACACTCTTTATAACATTGTCATATATCGAGTGACAAGATGCTTATTAGATAAAGGGATGTTTTTGACAAATTTGTTCCGTATAATTAAATATGTACATACTATACATTGTCTCTAGCGTTACATCACTTTCTTACGATAACAAAGATGCTACATCGATTGGTAAAATAAATTCTAAAAACTTGATAATCCTGCATGTAACCACTGCATGTTTGGTCTTGCGAACAAGAAAAGATGTCAAGGCGCGATGGATCGTGCAGCGTCGCGTGCGCAATTTCATATCAAGAAGCAAAAGGCTTAATATATACTTTTTTCTTCTGGCCTCGTTGTAAGTTAATATTTGTTTGACCAGGCATAAAATGTTTTTTGCAATACAAATGTTACATTCAGTCGTAATACATGATTAATGTTGTTATATTTAATGTTGTTATGTTGTGGTGTTTTTATGTTGAAGTTCGTGTTGCTGATCTACCTTGCACGAGCAAGTTGTCACTTGAAAATAAAAGACTTCCGGATCGTAACGAGAATGTTTCTCCCGTTGATGGGTCTCAAGTTTAAATAGTCGTATATTTATTGCCTTGCAGAGACAGATATTTCTATATTTGTAAAAACCATATTATGACTTATGTGGTCAATACAAAATCTCATAGGGAATTAAGATTGTTTTCTATTCTACAGTGTATATTAACACACGTTTCGTGAGACAAAATTATATTTATATAAACACTTTATTTATTATCTCTTCCAATAGTACAGAAGAAATTAAACTTTGACCCAACCAGATCCTTTAGCTCTCGTAGTTTTATTCATCGGTGGCCTGTAAAATATTAAGACGCACTATGCGCATGATATTAGCCATTGGTGTTTGTATTTGTCACATACTTCGTCCTGTGCAACTTATTGTACGGCAACTGGTAAGTTGCATTAAATAAAGGATATGTTAGTGGTGATAAAAATAAAATCCTGCTGATGCAACGGGAGTAACATTTAATTTTATTTATATGTGATTGTGAAGCATTGCATTTAAATACTCATCACGAGAAACACTATGCGATTGTTTTCATCATTGACTCATCCACTTCATAATCCTTCTTATTTCCATTGGTCATGATCAAATGTCAGTTGAAACATGTCATCACAAGCAACGAGGCTTGTTGAGGCATTAAAAGATACAAGATAAAAATGGTGCTTCTGGTTTGGCTCAATTATTTAATTGTGAAGATTGTTTTCATAATGAACACCGCAATGAGTCACAGAATAACTAACTCAATCATCATTATATAACTATTGTCTGCGTTTGCAAAATGAAGCGGACAACAACCACATACTAGAAAGTGCAAGTAAAATATTAAATAGATAGACCAAGCCTTATTTTGTAAAAGAAATAAAGCATATATTGTGTTAAGTTTGTATTTACTCACTGGATTGTATACATCCATTTCCACATATTTAAGATCACTTGAGTAAATGTATGGATTTTAAGATAGACCTATCCTAATTTCCTGGGCTTGAGACTTAAAATTGTTCAAAGCATAAGTTCATGGTATTCTGTACGAATAAATGCAATTTCCGATGAATGAAAATTCTATTAGCAAAAGTTTTTTTTATATAATTATGTTTTAATAAATCAGACCATTCTAAGTCAAGAGAAAGGTGTATTTATTTCACATTGATAAGTTTGTGTAAGAATATATTTCGGTTGCAGCTGCCTTTTGGTTGGGGTATGGGCCTGGTTATACAGAGAATTAAAGGTACTACATAAAGGATGTGTTAAATTGCTTTGTTTGTGTCATGAGTGACAATGATGTGACAACACGAATACATTTAAAAACATCCGGCATCTTCGCAAAATGTCTTTATTCTGTTAAAAACAAATCTATTTCCTTTGTGTCACACCCTTGAACATATGTTTGCGTTTCACAGCGACAGCCTTTGCAATCCTTTCTCGTAATGGCATTTTCAATAGTTATCAGAAAACATTGATGTTATTAGGACGCCAGAAGACAGTCATGCATTTCATGACAGGATTGCGTTTCTATCACCATGGTTTACAGCAGGGTTGCAATTCATTCAGATTTGCGATCATGGATTTTGTTTCTCTTTGCGGTTGAGTATGCCAAGTTTATGCTAGTGCTAATTTAATTGCTCGAACTATTTTGAAAACTGTTGATTTGAAAAACGATGCATGCTACACTGTTTGCTGCCTGGCATCTTTAAACAAACAAAGGATATTAAAATTAAACTTTTTTTTTAGTTATGATTGTGCCATTCATTTCACAGAACGGTTTTATCACATAACGAATTGCAACATGGCAAGTATTCTGCACACCAAAACACAGGCCCGGCGTTTTTATTCCATTGAAAGTATGTGTGAATATTCACTTTAGTGTTATAATAAAAACTGTACCTGTATATATCGTAATGTGAATAGATATTTTTTCGCTACGTCAATCATTACACACTGCATTTGGGCATTGCTTTTTAAACAAGTTCACTAATTTATAGAAACGAATACACACTGTTAACATGTATGATCTGAAAGTTTGCGTGACAAAGACTCGTTTGCTAGAACAGCGTGGTCAACCCGCATTTGAACGTTCCTTATGGGAAACAATAAATTACTATTCTAATATTATTATTTTTTTACAATAAGTTAATTACTCAAACGCCGTTTTTATTGCGTTGTTTTATTTAAACGCAGAAGTTGTTTGCGAGCACAAACACTAAAGGTTATGAGTCAGAATATTTTCGGACGTTTAAACAAAACTAAATTGTGTTGTCTTACATATAGGAATAATAAAAAAAATCCCGAAACATTATCAGGAGATGCATCCATTTAACCATCAGGAGGTATTTCATTTACGACAACTGAAAGATTCCTTATACGTGACAGGTCATGTTTACAACACAAACTACGGCGCCTTGGAACGGCCAAAGCAAAGTATAATTGGTTTAAACACAATGTTTGTACATAATAATGGCAAATCAGAAAAAAAACATATGACAAATCAACATTTTTCATGACTGTTTAACTAGTAATATACACAATTTACATGCATATAAAAAGAGAAGCGGGCGATAAACGGAATAAGCAAACGGTTGAACCTGCGCATGCGGTAAAACTGTTTTGTATACATTAACGTTAAGGTTAATAAGTTAATGCATATGTTAAATACTAAAAACTAAATGCCAATACTTTTTATTCGAATATTAAAATACCCAAATTCAACAAAATATTATAAATAGTAAACGAGGCTGTATTGGCACGATAAATGGCATCCGATTTAATTGATGCCGCTCGATTGCTCGTTAACGAGAATAAAACATACGCTACAGCAGCGATATTACACGTATCACGATTAGCACCTTCAATTTAGTTGGACACATCTTTCGGTGATTGATTGAGTATCCGGATGCTGGCCTTTAATCTCTAGGCTTAACGGAAGTTTGATATTTTTAATGAATCTATTTAAATGCTGTTGACTGCGCGGCTATTGCCTATGAATAAGTTGGTTTTGGCTGTCATTATTTACAAATAACATTCTAATTTGCTGGAACGCGCGGTGTTTGATTGCATGTAAAAGGTAAAAAATACCATTTATTGTTGGCCGTTAAAAATAAAATGGTCTAAAATAAACTAAGACAATTGGGTTATGTGTGTATCGTCATGACAAGTGAACTTATAATATACTTACTCTTTCTAACAAATACAAAGCCGGACAGAAGAATATAGGTAACCACTGTTGCAAATAAAGTATCCAACGAAAATTACAAATTTTGTCTACGTGGGAATATATTCCATTATTAAATAGAAAATCAATATGAAATCTCGTCGAACTAGCACTCGTTTCCAAAAAACTCAGAATGATTGTGCTCGTGATGAAAATTCGCCGGTATTAAGACGTCGGTAGGAGTTTCCATAACATATTATTGAATTTCTAATTATGAAAACAATATTATTAATTATTGATGATAAACGTAGATGACATAAAGATCCAAAATATGATTTTAGTGGGCAAAATGCGTATTGGCAAATAGGCTGCGGCTAGCGAATAGAATACATTGTAAACATTGCCATATCCGAGCAAATAAACCTGTATATGACTGCATGCAAGTATTGTTCACTGCTCGTGGCCAGTAGCAGAATTTCTGTCTCAATCAAACAAAAATGTCAAAGTCAAGTGTAAGCTAGAAAAGCAGGTATCTTCAACAACCATTGATTGATTTTGAACAATTCAACGAACTTGAAAATTGCATATTTAAAAAAAAAAATCAAAGACGGAAAGTTGAAACTTTGTAAAAATGTCGATTAAGTAATATTGTTGCCACTATGTGGTAAAAGCACGACAATACAGAACACTCGTCAACGGTATAGTAAACCATACATATTGTCAAATGGGCTTCATTTACAAAGAAAATCTGACGCTGCAGGTTTCGTAACATATTAAAGCATGCGTACATTTACTATAATAGTATTTATACAATATAAACACTTAATTAAAATATTAGGACGATTGTGATATTGGCGTAACAGTTGGATATCAACTCTTAATACGTTTCTTTGTGATGCTATACAGAAGAAGAAAAAACATTTGATTGGAATATCAATAAGCAATTATTATTGGCCGCGTGTTGTGCAATCGTTCGTTAATTTAAAGCCCCCAGTGTTCGCAGGGATACTCAGCTATAAGGGCTGGCTGAATAAAGAATTTTGACTTAGTTAATAATATCATTATCCTTTTAAAGCCTCTATAACGCTCCAATCAACGAAAATTTCGTAATATATTTCGTAAAATAAATGAAACATATAAATTATCAGTGTTCCTTATAGCAATAGCCAAATTTTAAACGCTAGATGTGGTCTGGTAACAAAGATTTAACAAGATATAAAATGCTCATTTTTATTTGTGTGGGGCACAATACATTCCAATTTAATTTCCCGCAACAATATCTTTTCATACGACACACGAACACTAAATTGGTACATTAACGTGTGTTGCATATATTTAATCACAAACAATAGCATTTTGTATCGTGTTAAATCTACGTTACCAGAGCACATCTAGCGTTGCAATTTACTTTACTTTAATTTACTTTATTTTACAAAATATTTTACGAAATATTCGTTGATTTTGAGCGTTATACGGACTTTAAGAGTTGGAAGAATTCAAAAATAATTCTTTCTGTATGGTACAAATTATGCAAATAACATCGTAACACATTATTTAACTTTGAACTTTAAATAACTTGGCATAAACTGGCATTTGGCCTAATATAGAAGATGGAGATCTAAGTCAATGTACGTATTTTCTATGACCGGACGCATCTCTGCACCAACAGCGAAGCGCAGTATAATTTCTTATAACTAACTCGTAACCTACGCAGTAAACAAGTAGGTCCCATTAACCAAATATCTGAATATTATGACGGCTAAACACTCCTAGGACAAGTACAGAATTCAGAGTTTTTGAATAAAATAATTGTGGTTTTCATGTTATCTTGTGTATACTAATTTTGGTATGGTATCTGAGTTCTTATACTGATAAATATTAATTTGAACGTTCATTATACGGGTTAAGGAAATAAGGTAAAACAGTCATTCAATCAAAAGCAGCATGTACTAGTCACTTTCTTCCTCCCAACGCTAAATATAGATTTACACCATAGAACGTTAGATCTGTAGAGAAACCAGTGACTGAATAGAAAAAAGTATGAAATTGAAAATCTTTTTTGTCACTACGGAAAAGGAATTCATTTAGTTGCCATTAGCCGACAGGCCTCCAGTGTATTAGCGAGTTAATTATATTTTGACTTGTCATGCACGGGCGCGTTTTGCGGAGTCCATGGAAATCCACACAGTGTCACCAGTAGCAGCCAATGGTCTGGGCATTGTCGATGTGCATGGACCGAAATAATGGCTACACTCCATCACTTCATGTGGCGCATGCGGGGTGCAAGGTTATTAAATTTGCTTGAAACTTAAATCTAGAAATGCGTTATTTTCCGGAAATGGTCTGACAGAGATTTACCGGTAGGCCATGTGTCACCGGTATTGAAGAAAACCAGTAAATGGAGACTCCAAGAACAAAATAGAACTCTTCAGGCTTGAAGTGATTTTCTGTATTTTGAAATATTACTTTTGTTTATTTAAAAGCACTTTGAATCGGTTTTTGTTTTGCATTTTGAATGTTTCAACGAGAAACAAATGTGATCGATCGACACTTTTTTATTCAATTCTTGACCATCGCCATAACACAATTTTTTACCAAGATAATGTCAACACGTATGCTGTGTAATAAAAAATTAGAAAAAAATAAAGTGTAAAATATACAAAAAAGACTATTTGTATTTAGCCTCGGATAATTATTTAAGAGATCGTTTTCATGGATGTCTCATGTTAGGAACATACGTGTGTACTCATGCTCATGTTCACATATGTAAATCGCACTATTTTCTGAATGCAAAATGTCTACTCTTTAATGTTAAGCAAAAACTAAGTAATATTTTCTTAAATGAATGGTAAAGCATTATCAATAATACAAGTAATTGTTCTTATTATATAATAATTAAGACCAATTTTGATTTTGAAAATATACTTTGCTTTATCGATTGTAACATTTTCAAAACTTAAAATATTTGTAGATCAGCAGATGTTATATGTGCATACAGTTCCAGTATCAAGCGATATAACTTTCTATAAAGTAACTTGATTTATTGTTTTCAGATAATGTTCAACGTGATTTGAAGTACTATTCACGTCAACTTATTTTGGTAAAATATGAAGGAATTTGTACAGATAAAACGTAATTAGATATGCATTCTCATTTGTACCACATGCGCAGACAATCCGTTATTTCACCAGAATCGTTCATCGCACACCTAATGTAAACATATTTATTCCAAATTAACTAACATTTGTATTTTATTTACATAAACAGTATAATTTGTACATGTTCGAAAGGGATTGGAAAGAAAGAAACTGTTTAATATGGTTATTCTCCCTCAGTATACATTTATGTGCATGTTTTCACACGAACATAATTGGTGTGTATGCATAAATTATACATTGTAATTTATTAATGCATAGCTTGATCATATTTTTTCGCAAAAGATTACAATAAGTGTTTATTTCAAAATGTCAAACTTATGTAAATGACACTTTATCTCTATTTCTTTACAAATTGAAATCCATTTTCGAAAGATCCATGTACTGAGAAAAAATACTTTGAAATTTAGAAACATAATATACAAATTGAGATTGTCCTCTTATGTTTATATTTATAGAGACTGGTAGGCACCAACACATTCCAATAAATGAAAGAATATCTTAACTGTGTACACTTAATGAAAATATAGTTGAGTGCCATTTTGTTTATGCGTTCTTTATTTGACCATTTTAGAGATACACTTATACCTGATGTTCACAAAAAAGACCACATACCGGTATGTTGAAATTTTCACAATTATTGAATGAGACCAAAAATCGATATTGATACGTCTTGCTTGTTTCTGTATTTTATCATTTAAACTTAGAGCCGATAATATATAGATTTATGAGAGAATATATTATATTTTCCCCAAATTGAAATGTTGTATATAATATCTACCGGTAACTGCATACTTTTTTTAAATCAATTAGGGATTTTAAACATTCACCTAACTTTGTTAAAACAGAACTAGCCTTCTGAATCTGACCCATTACCCATAAATGCTGGTGTTCCTCAAGGGTCTATCTTAGGCTCCCTCCTCTTTCTTATATACATTTACGACAGTGTACGAGATATTCACTGTCCTATTCGCCTATTTGCAGACGATACTGCTCTATATATAATCGTCGACAACCCGATTGATGCAGCTTATCATCTTAATTCTGATCTTGCAAAAATCCATTCCTGGGCTGATAAGTGGTTGGTTACCTTCAATCCATCAAAAACCGAATCCTTAGTAATATCTAGAAAACAATTTACCGGAATCTGTAAGAACAGCTCCGTCTCTCTCAGCTTTCAGAGCAAATTTAAACAAAGATAAAAAAAGTAATTCCCCAGCATTACTACGATGGAGAGCGGCAGTCTAATGTTCTACATGCACGTCTACGAATGCACTGTAGCAGCTTAAATGAACATTTGTATGCGAAAAATATTGTAAAAAGTCCATATTGTCAATGTGGTGAGATTGAAGATACATATCATTTTTTCTTCAATTGCCCCATTTATAATGTGAAAAGAGTTATCCTTTTCGACAATCTGTCCAGTCTCCAACCCATAACTTTGCAACTACTTCTTTTTGGTGTTAAAGACGGATCAAACGAAGTAAATTCATTAATATTCAAACATGTTCAGTATTTTATCCGAGATAGTCATAGATTCTAACTCTACTCCATTTCAGGAACAAACCATATTCTGCTAACGATGCCCCTTCCCGCAACTACTTCATTTTCTACAGCAAATTTTCTTATTCTGAAACTCTACTCTTTCACTTCTCTCCCTTTCCTTCTCAAAATATTAGCTTTTTTGCTATCTATTCTACTCTGCTATACTATTTGTATTACTACGTATTTTTTTCCATTTCTAAACGGTATTCAAATACCTATCACTGTACTATATTGTTCGTAATTTTGTCATTTTTATAAATTGTTGTTATACATTTGGTTGTTTACACCATAACAGCAGCGCTTCTAACTGACAGAAGAGAGACATAGCATAAGCCTCGAGCTTTCTTCTCAATTCTGTCAAATTGTATTCTACAGCCTTTATGTTAAGCAATACTGCAATTTCTACCTGCCTTGTATATTGTCCGAAAATAGTATGTATGTTTGTATTGTATTGCTTATTATGTACTTTCTACGATCTAAATAAATAGTGTTCAGACCAGAACGAGCCTTCTCATACATCCTACATTCTCACAAAAATTCATATAATTGTAAAAAATAAATAAAAAAAAGCATAAACATTCAGTTGCATGTTTTTACTTTCACTTTGTCTGTCTCTGGTGTCGTTATTTTAGAGCCTGAGTGTGTATTTATGTTGCCATAATTGATTTATTGTTTTTGACGATGAGCTGTATAGTCTTAAGTCGCAAATAAACGATCTGTGCTTTTCTGTACTGATAATAGTATTAAGAATATCAAATAAATGTTTTTTGGAATAATAAATAAATAATTCCGATGCTAGAGTTTTATACGTCAAGTACATGTAATAGTTTGGCATATGTGAGGTGTAGCAGATATAAAAGTAAGCAGAAGCTCGGGGGCAAAAGAAAAAAAAAGTAAGACTTGTTTGCTGAAATACAAAACACTTCTTAGAGTCGTCCTGTAGCATACAACGTATAAAATTGCTTACAATTAATGACAATAATGCGTTCTATACAGCTATTTTAGTATTTGTTAAGTAGTCAAGGGTGTTGATCCAAATAGGATACTAGTAGTTAAAATGCGGGGAACGGAATATATGCGTATGGTGTTTATAAGGTCGCCGCAAATACATACATAATGACTGCATTGTATCCTTGTTACTTCGAGGATTTAAAAGTCAGTTGTTTAAGCGGTGTGAAAGGAATGCGACACATTGAACACAAATCTAATGAGACACTTGATTAACCTCGCTAATTCATTCACATTGTCAATGTTGCATGTTGCGGAAGCCAACAAAGAACACCCAGGAGGAGGCGTCACAATGGCAATGACCAGTGTCCTACACCATGTCATACTCGCCAAGTGTTGACATGTTTTGTCTGGGCAGCATGTGCCAACACCATACCATACACATATACTTTCGATAAGTTTGTGAATAAGTTCGCAGATATATTACAACCCTTGCCTAGTCTTAAGTACAAGTCGGTCGCGTACAAAAGTGGGCTCCCTTGATATGCATGTACGCTCCGTCGTTGCAATAGCTTATATTTTGATTGACTTGTATACTAGTACATGTATACTAGTCTTAGTATAATTTCAACGCCATGCGAAAATGGTTCTAACGTCAAATACGACCAACTGCCCGCTATAAACTCACGCAAGATTTCGTGGTCTCATTGGCCGACGGGGTAGCTCCTGACCAGACGGCTACGCTGGCCGCATTTGACATATTAAGACTAATTTTCGCAAGACGCAGTCAAGTGTTTCATACTTTGCTCGTTGAGAATTTTAACGAGCATTAAAACGTACAACGCTAAGATTTAAAAGCCAATACACTATTGGAACATGCCCTGTTAAAAATCGCGAAAGCGCTTTGACAGACCCAAATGGAACATCTTCAATTTGAATAAGCTTCCAAAAGAAATGGGAAAAAATTATCGAACGCCTGGCATTGTTTTTGTATTATATGGTGCGAACTGGCCAAACGACATCTAGAACCTCTGATGATGTACGAGCATTTAACGCGAAAAACGTGGCGGTTTTCAGCCCATGAAAACGGCGGGCGCTGCTATAGAGATTCTTTCAAATCCTTTACAAAACGAGTGACCATTGACTGAACGTATAACAATGACCATCAATCGATCAATGACTTCGCCATTCCCTTGTTACCATGACTAACCGACTACTAGTTAATATACATGTACGCCCATATTTTTGTAGCTAATAAAATTATTTCCTGCAATAATAACGTAGAAGCATTTAAATTCAATAAACGTGGTTTTTCAATTCGTTATCATATATACAAGACACAATTGAGCTTGCAGTAGTGAACTCCATTAGCATAACGTGTACACGATTTGTTTGCAATATTTGATTTCGGTTTTGTTATTGTTATACGAGTTTATTGGGACCATAACAGAAAACCTAGTGCGGTACTAGGTTAAAAGCGATTGAGTCGGTTGAAAGCGCATCAAGTATTTAAACTTATTTATTCTTTGTAAAGGTACCTCAACATATTCGTGCATAAAGTTCGGTTTAAAGATCGCCGTGGCGTAGAAGATATGGTGTCCGCCTAGCGATCGGAAGGTCATGGGTTCGAACCCCACTAGGAGCGTTCCTTTGATCTCCCTCAAAGACACCAAGTACTGGTTATAGTCCCAGGAAACGGACTCGAGAGCGTTTATATAAGCCTACGGCTTTCGATTCAATCGAGCTAAAATAAATAGGTTTAAACTAAAGTTCGGTTCCAAGTTAATATTGGCGAGGTTAATGTGAGGTTATACATGTACATGAGTTTACGCGATACAAGTTTTCGTCTATTTGAGTTATAAAAACGATCAACAATAATTTATTTCTGTTACTAGTTCAATAATTAACTAACCCTAAACAAGAAATAAAATAAAATAAAAAAGACAACAAAACTAACAGCAGAACTCGGTCAATATTTGTTGCTGATAATACATTAGTTACCATATGTATTATATACGGCTCATATAAACATTTATAGAGAGATAATTTCATCCATCTGCAATAAAAGTGCATATTACTGACCGCTGTTTAATTTGTGGACAGTATCGGACAATAAAACGGGCATATAATAGTCACTTAACGCCCATGAAACGAGCTTTAAGTGATGATTAATACTCAATTCGGGTAATTCATAAATTGTTATGGCGACGCTTGCACACTTAATACATAGTATATGACCAATTCGTACTCGATGTCTAATGAATCAGCAGTAGAAACCAACCATCTGGTAAAACAATTGTTTAAGATAGTATATAAAATATTAAAGGGCTGATACTGTAATGAACTGTTTTAAGAAAAATCAAATGTAAGAACGGCGACACTATAGGCCTTGAGAATAAAGTCATGTCCGGGCGGGACCGAATTTCAAAAGTATATCAGCCTCACCTTGGAAAAACGAGACGTAATGCACGTGCGTTAAATGTCGCCCCAGATTAGTCTGTAAAGATTGGTGAAAAGGGGCTTTAAGCATATAACAAGAACATAAGAGCAATAATAAAATAGAAAAAATGTCGATTTATGATTAAGAATATAGAGAGATTATTGATTAGAAATATTTAGAGAATGTATGGTGCTGAATGAAAGATGACGTGTATCGTGCGATGCTGTAAAGCATTTTTACATTGACTTCCGACTTGTGCAATAAGCCAAAACGAGACCAAAGCAAAAAGCAGCCATCTGAAATGAAAGTTTATTGGTGTGTTTCGAAGTTTATGAGGTGCTTTCGCGACTAAGGTTTCATTATGTGAGGACCCGGTGTGTGTCCCAGCACCAACCTGATTTACCTACTAGACTCGCAAATGATACGAATGTTGAATTGTAGCTGTAATTTCCAGTGAATTCGTTTTTAACCGAACATTATTACATTTTGGTGCGGTCTTTTACTGTTTAAGGAAACCGAAGTACTTTGAGAAGACCCCGCTTGTCACCGGTTGTGACCACCAACCAAGCTCACATGCGTCGTGTATGGTTTAGGGAATGAATCCGGGTCGCCTTGGTGCGAGGCCCACCAACCAGTGTGTTACTGAACAGCAATTACATGGATGTCGTTTGAAATGGGTATTCATAAATTTACACAATTGACATCGTAAAAAATGAAGCGGTTATATTGACCACAGATGTTAATCTTTGAAAGGGTCGACATCGTAAAGCATTCTGACGTTTGCCGACGACCTTGTTTGTTCTCACCATTACAGTCTTGTGACCGGCTAATGAAGTACATAATAACCATATCGTCTTTGAAATTTATTTCTGCCGACAACACGTGGTGTCCCGAGGATCACGCCGTTTTTATATCGCTTTATTTAACTTAATTGGTGTACGAAAATACTCTTGCCTGTTATGTTCACAAGAAGCCATTTTTTTCACAGTCCAAGAACGGTTTGTTCTTGCGTTTTCTTTGCTTTTTATTTCCCCTCATGCACATTGTTATGTAGTTATAATGATATTTTTATGAAATCGTGAAAAAAATATTAACAATGCCAAAAATATGTGTAACTAGAAATGGCGCGGCAGAGGCCGACGCGTATCCCCACACCGAATGTTTGACCTACATGTGCCCCAGGGTTGGTTATGGGGCTATGCATAGTCGAGATTGACCGTATTGTCATAGAGAAGTTCAGTATCAATTAGAAGTGAATTGGTGTAGAAATGAAGAAGTTATAGTAAAGGCAATTTTGGGTGGGTGTGACCTATGTGGGCATGGCGCCCCAGGGTTGGTAATGGGGCCATGCATAGTTGAGATTGACCGTATTGTCATAAGAGAAGTTCAGTATCAATTTGAAGTGAATCGGTGTAGAAATGAAGAAATTATAGTAAAGGCAATTTTGGGTGGGTGTGGTCTATGTGGGCGGGGCGCCCCAGGGTTGGGAATGGGGCCATGCATGGTTGAGATTGACCGTATTGTCATAAGAGAGGTCCAGTATCAATTTGAAGTGAATCGGTGTAGAAATGAAGAAGTTAATGTAAAATAACCTAAAAAAATGAGTGATAATTTCTGACGCGGCCCCACCCCAACCCCCATAACTTTTGACCCAGGGGTCAGATCAAAATTCCAAATAGTGCAGGGTCGCACATATGCTCATAGCTACCATGTGTGTAAGTTTCAAGGTTCTAGTGCTAATAGTGTAGGAGGAGATATTGGCCAGGACGGACAGACAGACAGACAGACGGACGGACGGACGGCAGAGATAACCACAATATCCCCACCTTTTTTTCAAAAAGTGTGGGGATAATAATACATATCTATGACAATGTTGGTGTTGGCTATCATTATTCACAAATAACAATCTTATTTGCTGGAACGCGCGGCGTTTGATTGGATGTTAAAGGCTTAACATACCATTTATTGTTTACCTGAAAAAATATTAATAGGTCTGAACTAAACTTAAACAATCGGACATTGTGTGTATCGCGATGACCAGTGAACTTATTATAAATTTAATGTTTCTAACATGTACGACACCAGACAGAAGAATACAGGTAACCACTGTGCAAAAAAGTATACAACGACAATAACACAATGGTTCTACGTGGGAATATTGTCCATTGATAAATAAAACGACAATATGAAATCTCATCGAAATGGCAGTCGTTTTAAATGATTGTCCGTTTAAAGAAAATTCACACAATTAAAACGTCGGTAGAAGTTTCTGTAAAATACTATTGAATTACCAATTACGAAAACATTATTATTCATGATCGATGCACACATAAGTTTTGCCAATAAGGAACCCGCTATGATTTTAGTGGGTAAAATGCTTCTTGGCAATTAGGAAGCGGCTAGCAAAATAAAATACATTGTAAGCACTGGCTATAGCCAAACAATAAACCTGTATATGTCTGCATGCAATTAATTTTCACTGCTCGCTGCCAGTAGCAGAATATCTGTCTCAAAAATGTCAAGCTAAAGTATAAGCTAGAAAAGCAGGTATTGTCACCGTTATTACAGAAAAGCAGTAAATGGGGACTTTAAGGACATACTAGAACTCTTAAAGCTTGAAGTGGATTTCTGAAAGTTAACATATTATTTTTGTTTAATAAAGAGCGCGTTGAAGCGATTTTTGTTTTTCATTTTGCATTTTTCAACGAAGAAAAAAGTGATAGTTCAACACTTCTTTCTTCAATACTTTATCATCGCCTTAACATAAAACGTTTGCAAAGAAGATAATGTCTGCGCATTTGTAATTAATAAAAACAAAGAAACACTAAACAGTTAAATAAACAAAACAAACTATTTGAAGAAGCACAGCGCAATACCTAGAGATGGCATAAAAAAAGTGCGGTACGCACTTTGTTGCATGGCTTTATCAATTGATACAGAATCGGGAATACTTTCTTACTGGGCTAACTTGGTATACTATATGTATACTATATGTATACTATATGTATACCCATCGCTTTCAAAGCTGTTATCTGCCAAGTATACTGTATTACTAAGTCAGTATTTAACCTCGGATAATTCTTTAAGAGACTCGCGTTCATGGATGTCTCGTGTTAGGAACATACTTTGTACTCATGCTCATGTTAACATATGTAATTCGCTCTCTTTTCTTAATCGAAATTGCTTCTCTTTCATGTTAAGCAAAAGGTAATAAATATTCTTTAATGAATACTAAAGCATTATCAGTCATACAGGTAAATGTTCTTATTACATAATAATTAAGACCAATTTTGATGTTGAAAATTAACTTTGCTTTAATCAATTGACAGATGTTAACCTTTATAATAATAAAAATATGTGTAGATCAACAGATTTTATATTTTCATTCAGTTCCAGTATCAAGCGATGACACTTGCTTTAAAGTAACTTAATAAATTGTTTTCTGATAACTTTCAGCCTAATTTAAATAATTATTAACGTAAAAATATTTTGATAAAATTATATGAAGGAATTTGTACAAATAAAACGCAATAAGATATGCTTCCAAATTTGTACCACATGAACATACAATACGTTATGTATGATCAGAATCGTTAATGTCATACTAAATCTAAACATTTTTATTTCAAATAAACAAAAGTGTTTTTTACATAACACATTTAAAATATTTACATGTTCGAATGGGATTAGAACGAATGACAAGGTCTTATATTGTTATTCCCCCTCAGTATACATTTAGTTGCATGTTTTAACACGAACATAGTTGGTGTTTAATATATAAATTAAACATTTAAATGCATTAATGCATATAGATTGTTTTTTTCCCCTTATACATTACAATATGTGTTTATTTCAAAATTGCAAATTTATGTAAATAAAACTTAATCACTACTTCTGTACAAAGAATGGAAATCCATTTTCGAAAGATCTATGTACTTAGACAATATTGAATTTGAAATTTAGAAACATAATAGAAAATTGAGATTGTCTTCTTATGTTCTATTTAAAGAAACTGGAAGGCACCAACACCTTCAAAGAAATGAAAGAATATGTAAATTGTGTACGCTTAATGAAAATGAAGATGAGTTCCATTTTATTCTAATGCGTCCTTTATTTGACAATTTAAGAAATGCATGTATACCTAATGTTTATAAAGAAGACCACATATGTCTATTTTTTACAATTATTGAATGAGACCAGAAAATTGGTATTGATACGTCTAGCTAATTTCTGTTTTAAGTATTTAAACTTAGAGCCGATACTTTATAGATTTATGAGAGAATATATTCCGTTTTCCCCAAATTGAAATTTTGAACTTAAAATATACCAGTAACTGCATAATTGTTTTTCAATCAATTAGGGATTTTAAATATTCACTTAACTTTGTTAAAAAGGAACGAGCCTTTTCATGCAGCCTACATTCTCACGAACATTCATATATTTGTAAAAAAAAACACCAAAAAAAAAACACATAAACATTCAAGTGTATGTTTTTGCTTTCACTTTGTCTGTCTCTGTTTTTGTTGCCGTTATTTTGACGAATGTGTATTTATATTTGCATTATTGCTTTATTGTTTTTGACGATGAGTTGTAGAGCGTAAATAAACTTTCTGTTCTGTTATTTTCGATTATGATAATATAATTAAGAATGTCAAATACATTAGAAAAATACAAACACACTTATAAAAGTACAGACAAAAAGAGAAACTCCGATTCTAGAGTTTCAAACGTCAAGTAAGTGTAATAGATTGACATATGCGAGGTGTTGCAGATATAAAAGTAAGGAGAAGTTTGGGGGCAAAAGAAAAAAGGAACGACTTATATGCTGCAATAGAAAATACTTCTAAGAGCCGTCCTGTAGCATACTACGTATAAAATCGCTTATATTTAATGACAAATATGCGTACTTCAACAGATATTTTAGTATTTGTGAAGTAGTCAAGAGTGTCGATCCATATAGGATAATTTCAATGCATGGGACGGAATATATGGATATTGTGGTTATAAGTTGGCCGTAAATATATACATACTGACCGCATTGTATCCGTGTTGCTTGTATTGCGTTTTTAAAGTCAGTTGCTCAAGCGGTGTGAAAGGAAAGCGACAAAATAGAACAAGCGAAAAGGAGCACAATCGACACAAATTTGAAAAGACACTTGAATGACCTAGCTAAGTCATTCACAAAGTCAATGTTGCATGTTGCGGAGGACAAAAGGGAACCCCCAAGAGGAGGCGTGCCAATGCTATGACCAGTGCCCTACACCATGTCATACTCGCCAAGTGTTGATATGCTTTGTCTGGTCAGCATGTGCCAACACCATACCTTGAATAATCATGAACGTTCCGCAAGAGCTTATTTGTTGGTTGACTTGTATACTATTACACTAGTCTCTAGATAATTTGAGATGCGCAATACGAAAATGGATGTAACGTCATATACGGACAGCTGTCCGCTATAAAATCACGCAAGAGTTTGTGGTCGCATTAGCCGACAGGGTAGCTCCTGGCCAGACTGCGCGATGGCGCAGGCTGGTCTGGAGTAACGCTGGCCGCAAAGGCATAAGACTTATTTCCGCATGACACAGTCAATTGTTTCAAACTTTGATAATTTTTACGAGCATTGAACGTAAAACGCCAAGAATTTATAGTCAAAACACTTTTTGAACACGCTCTTTTATAGTGCTTTGACGGACGCAAATGGAACATCTTCAATTTGAATAAGTGCCCAAAAGAAATGGAAACAATTATCGAACGCCTGTCAAAATCTTGTTATTATATGATGTGAACTGACCATACGACATCTAGAACCCCCGATGATATACGAGCATTTAACGCGAAAAACGTGGCGGTTATCAGACCATGAAAACGGCGGGCGCTGCTTAAGGGATTCTTGCAAATCCTTTACAAAACGAGTCACCATTGATTGAAAGGATATCAACAACCATCACTTGATCACTGATTTCGCCTCACCCTTGTTACCGTGGCTACCCGACTACTTATTTTCTACGCATTCATATTTTTTGTAGCCGATGGAATTATTTCTTTAAATAATCACGTTAAAACATTTAAATTCAAGGAAAGTTGTTTTGTATTACGAAATCACATATAAAAACTAAAACAAAAAACTGGCAATCGTGAACCCCATCAGCATTAATGTATCGGATTTTGTGTTTAATATTCGCATTCGCTTTGTTCTTGCACGTTAAGCACGAGTTTATTGAGACCATAACATATCACCTATTACGGGACGATAGAATCGGTTAAAATCGCATAAAGTATTGCAACTTATTTATTCTTTGTAAAGGTACCTCAACATATGGATGCATAAAGGTCGGTACCAAGTTAATATTGGCGAGCTATATGTGAGGGAATACATACACATGAGTTTACGCAATGCAAGAGCTGGTCGATTTGAGTTGTACAAAAAAAGATAACCGAGATTTGATTTCTGTAACTAGTTCAATAATGAACAAACCCAAACAAGTTGGTTTGATGAAAATGAAAAAAAAAAAAAAATGAAAGATTTAGTTAATATGTGTTGCTGCTTATAAGGGGATTAAAATTAGTATGTGCAGTCCGAACAGGCTAATCAGGGACGACACTTTCCGCTTTAATGATATTTTTCATTTAAAGAAAGTCTCTTCTTAGCAAACATCCAGTTTTGACGGAAAGTGTCGTCCCTGAATAGCATCAGCGAACTGCACAGGATAATATGGGACGACACTTTACGCACATGCATTAAACCCCCTTTTCACAGAGGGAGGCCCATATGTATTATATACGGCTCACACAAAAGGTTTATACGGCGATAATTTCATCCATCTGCAATAAAAGTGCATATTACTGACTGCTGTGTAATTTGTGGGCAGTGGCGGGCAATAAAACGGGCATAAGATAGTCACTTAACGCACATGAAAGTGATGGTTAATATTCAGTTAGGGCGATGAATCATTTGTTATTGCGACGAATGCACACTTAATTCATAATATGACCAATTCGTACTCGATGGCAAATAAATAAGCATTACAAATATATACATTTGGTAACACAATTGTATTAGACAGTAAATACAACATTTAAAATCTGATACTATAATAATTCCAAATTTACATACTATACAAGATACAAGTTACAAGATACAAGAAACTTTATTTAAAGTCGGTTTTTAACAAACAGTGCACATTAGCTATCAAAGCTATTTTCCAAAAAAAAAAGTCTTAACAACACGATAAACAAACACTTAGATAAAAGAAATGCAGATTATTACATATAATTTATAGAGATATAAAATGACTGCTAAGGACAAAATCATTATTAAAAGTAATTGACCAGAGTATTTAAATGGATACATAAGACTTTTAAAATATATACCTGAGCATACTCATATATATTAACACAAAGTTATGTACAAACGCATGGGAAACAGAGACTTACAGTATTGTAAATATCATCTGTTTACACACACAAACATACGACCCTACTATACAATATGTCCCACTGTATCGGGAATGGCAAGTCTAGCACAGGTTTCAGCGAGATAGGTCGATCCTCTTCTCAAGCATTAACCCCTTCCAGGTGGCCAAGGAAAGAATACCCGATCCCATGAGACATAGTCAATAGTGTTGCATCACTTTCTAAAGATAACAATGCGATGTCACATTCAACTTCGCTTTGTTAGAAAACTTATAATAAATTGATAATACTGTATGTTTACATTGCATGCAATGTCATTCGAACAGTTAAAGATATCAAGGCGCGTTGGGTCTTGCAGCTACTCGTATGCAAGGTTATATCCCGAAACGATATGCTGAATGTATACTATTGTAGTTTCTTCTTCTTGCTTGTCATTATCTTTCTATGTCTTCCTCATCTGTTAGTTCAATTAAACCATACTTTTATTGTGTATAAATACTCGAAATGTCTTCTTGTTTTGTTATTGTCATAATTGGCTTATGTAATTCTCATGAAAAGTATTTTTTTTGTAATTATCATAATTGTTTCAACTCACTTAAAATTTACTTTCATTATTTAGATAACTTTATACATGTAGCTTATCCACCCTTTTTAATCTCTAATTACAGTGTATTATTGTACTATATGTCAAACTTTATATGTACGTATATGCAGTATTGAAATAAAACATGTTGGGAAAAAAATTGTAAGACCAGGCATGATACATTTTTGCATTAACATATTTAAGTTACACGTCTCACATGTTTAATTTTGTAATGATGTTATGTTGGTAAGTTATTATGTTTTTATGTTGAAGTCCTGTGTTGATGTCCTTCATTGTTTGAGCAAGTGGTCACTTATACATAAATAACTACCCGATCGTTAAGAGAACGTCTGTCCTGGTGCTGTGTCTGGAGTTTGAATATTCGTATTGAATTGCCATGCAAGAACATATATTTCAATATATGTGACAAATATATTAAGACTTCTGTCGTCAGTTAAAAATCTCAAAGGGCATTATGATTGTTACCTATTCTACAATGTATAATCACACACGTTTCATCACAAAAATATATTTTTAGACAGTAATATTATTAACACTTCAAATAATATAAAAATAGCTAAACGTCGACCCTATATAAAAAACCACGTCGATCCAAACCTTATATTCACGTAGTTTTATTAATCGGTTTGCTATGTAATATCGAGTGATGATTGTATTTGTCAAATGCTTTTTCCTGAGTACCTAATTGTATGGCAACTGGAAACTTGCTTTACATTAAGGTCCTTTTAGTGGTGATTTTAATGAAATCATGCTAGTGCAGCTTATTTCTCATGTTATTTATATTTGATTAAGAAGCATTGCAATTATGTCCTCATCAAGACGAAGACTGTGGGAATTCGTTAATATTGACTCATCCACTTCATAATCCTTCTGTTATGATTGGTCATAATCCAATGTCAGTTGAAACATGGCATCGTAAGCAACGAAGCTTGTTGTGGCATTAAAAGATGTAAGATAAAAATGATTCTTCTGTTTTTGTGTAATCCCTTAATTATGAACATTGTTTTCATAATGAACACTACAATGAATAACAGAATAACTCGATGATCATTCTTTAACAATTGTCGATGTTTGCAAAATTAAGCAAAGAACAAAATATTAACAAGAGTATTCATAATATTAAATAGCCTTTTTTGTTAAAAGAAATAAAACATATATTGTGCTAAACTTTTATTTACTCACTGGGTTGTGTTAAACCATTGCCAAATATTTAAGATTACGTTCGGTAAGTAAATGTGTGGATTTTAGAATAGACCAAGCGTAATTGTATGGGCTTGAAATCCAAAAAGTCATAAATTGTTCAAAGCATATGTTCATGGTATACTTTACGAATAAATGCGCTTTCCGATAAATGAAAATTATATTTGCATAATATTTAATACAAGTATATTTTAATAAAGCCAGAGGTCAAAATAAATGTGTATTTATTTTACATTGATATGTTTGTGTAAAAAATATATATCGGTTGCAGCTGCCTTTGGTAAGGGTTATTCAATGGTGCCGGGGATACAGAGAATATCGTTGTAAAAGGTACTACATTTTAGGTTGGGTTATATTTCTTTGTTTGTTCCATGTGTAATACGTTTTTTTGGATTTCAAATACATTAAAAAGCATCCCGCATCTTCGTAAAAGGTCTTTTTCTGCAAAACAATTCTATTTCTAAGGTTCACACCCTTAAAAATATGTTTGTGTTCCACAGCGACAACCTTCGTTATCCTTTCTTGTAATGTCATTTTTAATAGTTATCATGAAACATTGATGTCATTACGACGCCAGAAGACAGTAATGAATTGCATGACGGGATTGCGTTTCTCTCACAGTGGTTTACAACAGGGTTGCAATTCATTCATATTTTCGATCATGGAAATGTTTGTTTCTTTTTATTGTTTTCTTCACGGTCAACTATGCCAAGTTGCATGCTCGTGTTAATTTAATTTCTCGAAATATTTGAAAACTGTTTTTCTGCAAAATCGATGCATGGGTCACTTTTCACATCTTTAAACAAACAATGGATATTAAAATAAGGATATTAAAATAAGTGAAATCGTTTTTTTTTATATATAGTTTGGATCATGTTATTCATTTCCCAGAACGAAAATATCACATAATGCAACATGGCAAGCATTTTGTACGCCATAAATTATGTCCACCGTTTTTATTTAAGTAAAATTATGTATGAATATTCATTTAAGATTTATAATAAAAATTAAAATAACAAAGAAAAAAAAACACACAAAAACCATAAAAATCATGTTTAATTATTTAGTGTATTTTTTTATAATAGATTCGAATGTACTACAGTGGCAAAAAGAAGTTTATGGGATGGTCAATATGTACGGATGTTGACCTTGTTTTTGTACCTGTGTACACTGTAATGTGAATATATGTAGATATTATTTCGCTTGCTGAAGTATTCCAAACTGCAATTGGACATTCCATTTTAAACACAGTCTCTCATTTATTGAAAGAAATACATGTACACTCTCTTTATGATCTGTCTGTCATGCGTGACAAAGAATCAGTAGCTGAAATAACGTCGTCAACCCGCATTTAACAGTACCTTATGGGGAACAATACATGAGTATCATAATAACACTTTTTACAATGTGGTAATGGTTTGTGTGTGTGTTTTTTTATTATTTTTATTTAAACGTAGAGGTTGGTTTGTGAGCAGAAACACTACAATATATATAAAAATCCCGAAACATTAGCAGGAGATAAATCCTTGCTTCCATCAGCAGTCTATTATAAAATGCAACTGAAAAACTCCTTGCACACGACAGGGCATGTTTACAACACAAACTAAACATAAAGCTGATCATAGCTGAGGTCAGCGCATTGGAACGGTCAAAGCAATGGGTAATGGGTATAAACAAAATGTTCAAACGCAATAATGGCAAAAAAATAAACAAATACAAAAGGACAATTCAACATTTGAAATGAATGCTTAACTTGTGTAATATATTAAATTAAATGCATATATGAGAAACTTTTGAACCTGAACATGCGGTGAAAAAAAGTTTTGTATACGTTAACCCTAACGTTAAATGTCTATGTTATGCCCTTCAGACTAAATGACAATACTTAATTAAAAGAATGTTCAAAATCCAAAATTCAACAACAGATTCAAAATAGTAAACGATGCTAATTGGAACGGTTAATGTAATCCGATGTCACTGGTGCCGCTCGATAACTTGCTAACGATAATGAAACATTAGATACAGCCGCGATATTACACGTATCACATTCAGCACGTTTTATGTCATCGGACACAACTTCCGGGGATTAATTGAGTACCCGGATGCGGGCCTTTAATCTCTAGGCTTAACGGACGTTTGGTATTTGTAATGAAACTATTTAAATGCTGCTGACTGCGCGTCTATTGCCTATGCATTGGTTTGTATTGGCTGTCATCACTTACAAGTAACTTTCTAATTTGCTACCATTTAGTGCTTGCCTTAAAAAATATAAATAGATCTGAAATTAACAAAAGCAATCGGGTATTATGTTAATCGTGATGACCAGTGAACTTATTAAATATTTAATGTTTCTAACATAGGAAGCGGCTAGCAAAATAGAATAAATTGTACGCATTGGCCAACAATAAACCTGTATATTTCTGCATTCAAGTAGTGTTCATTGCTCGCTGCCAAATATGTCTCAATCAAACACAAATTGCATTATCAGTATACGCTTGAGAATGTCAAAGTCAAGTTTAAGCTAGAAAAGTGTTCATTGCTCGCTGCCAAATATGTCTCAATCAAACACAAATTGCATTATCAGTATACGCTTGAGAATGTCAATGTCAAGTATAAGCTAGAAAAGCAGGTATCTTCAACAACCATAAATTGAATTTTAACATTTCAACAAACTTAGGATAGACATTTCAAGCTAGTAGGCAATTTAAAGGCTTAATCGTTACTTTGTACGTATATCGTTGAATTAATCCATTTATGCCTAGCGTCTAGAAAATAGGTTTTCGGAAACAGCCTAGACCCAGATGAGACGCCGCATGATGCATCAGGGTTTGCGCTGTTTGCTTCAAGTAATTTCTGTAAGAAATATTCTAAATATAGAAATAAATAGACTAGACATCCCTAATTTTGGAAATAAATTGATCCAATTTAGAAGGATGGGAGAGTCCACTAGGCATAAATGGGTTAATATTGTTGCCACTATGTGGTTAACGTACGACAATTCAGAACACACGCAAAGTAAAGCATACACGTTGTCAATTGAGCTTCATTTACAAAGACAAGTTGACGCAGCAGGCTTCGTCACATATCAAGCATGCGTGCATTTACTATAATACAATATAAACACTTGATTAAAATATAAGGACGATTGTGATATTGGCATAACAGTTGGATATCAACTCTTAATACGTTTCTGTGTGATGCTATAAAGAAGAAAATACAAGTCATTGGAATATCAATAAGCAATTATTATTGGCCGCGTGTTGTGCAATGGTTCGTTAATTTAAATCCCCCAGTGTTCGCAGAGATACTCAGCTATAAGGGCTGGCTGAATAGAGATTTTTGACTTAATTAATATTATCATTCTGATTTTTAAGAGCTTGGAAGAATTTAAAAAATGATTCCTTCTTTATCGTACACATTATGCAAATAACATGGTAACACATTATTAAACTTTGAACTTTAAATAATTTGACCTTTGCAGAGCCATAAATAATAAGGGACTGCCGAATAAAGATTGTTGACTTTATTAATATTATCATTATGTTTTGTAAGAGCTTGGAAGAATTTAAAAAATGATTTCTTCTGTATCGTAAAATTATTCAAATGACATGGTAATACATTATTAAACTTTGAACTTAGAATAATTTGGCATAAACTGGCATTTGGCCTAATAAAGAAGATGGAGATCTAAATATAAGTCGTATTTCCTGTAACAGGACGAATCTTTGCACCAAGAGCGAAGCGAAGTAATAACTATAATAACTAACTCGTAGCCTATGCAGTACAGAAGTAGTTCCCACAATTTCTGATTATTATTACGGCTTAAACACCTGTAACTAGTATAGAATTATACATTTTTGAATAAAAAAAAATTGTGGCAAACATGTTATATTTGTAAACTTATGATTGTATGGAATTTGAGTTATAATACTTATAACTATTAATTGCTGTGCATAATATGGGTTTAGGACATAAGGTATTACAGGCACTGCAATCAAAAGCAGCTTGTACTAGTACTTCCTGCCTCCCAACGCTCAATATAGATTTACACCATAGACCATTAGATCTGTAGAGAAACCCGTAACTGAATAGACCGATTTTATAAATTGAAAAACTTTCTTATCGCTACAGAAAATGAATTCATTTAGTTGCCATTAGCCGACATGCCTCCAGTGTATTAGAGAGTTAATTGTATTTTTACTTGTCATGCGCGGGCGCGTTTTGCTAACTCCATAGAAATGGACACCGTGGCACCAGTAGCAGTGAACGGTCTCGGGATTGTCGATGTGCATGGACCGGAATAATTGCCACACTCCATCACTTCCTGTAGCGCATGCGTGGCACAAGGGTATTAAATTTGCTTGAAACTTAAAT
The DNA here is from genome assembly GCA_007657795.1 of Dreissena rostriformis. Classification (NCBI taxonomy): domain Eukaryota; kingdom Metazoa; phylum Mollusca; class Bivalvia; order Myida; family Dreissenidae; genus Dreissena; species Dreissena rostriformis. The sequence continues at coordinate 315,932 of VMBQ01000117.1, read as the reverse complement.
CTATAAATGCGTTATTTTCAGGAAACGGCCTGACAGAGATATAGGCCACGTGTCACCGGTATTAAAGAAAACCAGTAAATGGGGACTTATTGAACATAAAAGAACTTGTAAGGCTTGAAGTGGATTTCTGTATTTTGAAATATTGTTTTTGTTTAATAACGAGCGCGTTGAATCGGTTATTGTTTTGCATTTTGCATGTTTCAAGGAAAAAATAAGTGACGGTTCGACACTTCTTTTTTCAATGCTTGATCATCGCCTTACACCAAAAATCACTAATGAGGCAAATTTGCTGTCGCAGCCCTGTGTGGTCTTGACAAAAGCCCCTGGATAGTCATTATTTACTCCTTAAGAAAGGGGAATTTGTGCTGGGTTATTTTATGACATGTCTTGTCTATTGACGAGATACATTGTCGAACCCCATCTCATAAAAGACCGTATACATATACTAGTACATTCCTTACTGGGGATAGAATCCGACTTACTTCTTAATGAGATGCTATCAGTAGTAAAGTCTAACTTTGATTATATAGACACCGGTTTTACAATCCGTTACCTTTGAAATAGTGTGCTCGTAAATATATCCAATCGTCCGTGGTAGTAAAACATTGTTTTGTGTGGTGAAGATTGCATGTCGCCAGCATCATGATACGTACGTGGTGCGCTCATTTGCCTGAGATATTTTACTACATTGAAGGCCATATTCATTCAACATATTATGGGCGTTTATTGTTTCTGGGTAACACACCAAAAAATTGGATAGGTAAAGTTGACATAATTTATCTTTATTAGATAGAGAAAATACAAGTTAAGAGCCGTTATTGGTCCCGTAATTTTCAGACGATACAAACTTTATCCCTCATTTAACAAACCAGTTATATTGATAGAAATGCATTTTGTCTCTAAAAAGATAGCACCTATATATTTACATATTTACCATAAATTACCGTTTGTATTTTTTGGAATCAAACGACTTTATTGGCCGTTAAAAGTACAGAAAAATGCATACGATACCGATACATTCGTTATAATTTAACGGAATCATGTAAATAGATGTTAGAAGATACACTTGGAACGTCAAATTTATGACAACACATTTGCTACGTCATCATATGTTAACAATTTTCGGCCATATTGCTGCGCTCTCTTCAAATACACGCTGATAAAGAAAATCGTGTGTACCATAGAGACGAAAGAAGAGGACTTTGAAGAAGACCGGGAAGATGCAGTTTGTAAAGGAAGGGGAGACCACCACGAAGCAGCAGACGCAAGCAGCATCGATCTTAGATCGTTCGCGGTCACGGGAGATGGTGGTTGACCTGAAACGAAGGCTGGTCTTCCCAAGTGTGGTCCAGACAACACAACGCCTCGACATGTGATCTGGTCGGCAGAGGACAAGTGTCTGGTGATGGTTGAACTTACAGTTCCTTTTGAGTCGCGCTGTGATGAGGCGATGGAGAAATATCAGCGAAATATGCTGATCTGCAGAGGGAATGCAGGGAGAAGGGTGGCACACCTGACTATTCCCAGTGGAGGTCGGCGTCCGAGGCTTTCCGGCAAAGTCTCTCTGGAGACTTTTCACTGCACTTGGTCTGACAGGAAGAGACAGAAAGCGAGCAGTCAACAGACTTGGGGATGCAGCGGAGAGAGCATCGAGATGGCTTTGGCTAAGGAGAGAAGAGAGGAGCTGGAAGCCGACTACTGACACGTAGGGGATTGATCACCCCTGCGGACCCACCACCAAGAGAATGTCTCGAGATTAAAGGGTCGAAACATTCAGTGACTGGTGGCTCTCGACTGAGGATGTCAGTAGTCAAGCAGTTTAACAACTGTTTACATCTCATTCCTACTTG
>VMBQ01000117.1:276352-312160 GCA_007657795.1 Dreissena rostriformis | reverse complement strand
AAAAATCAACCGTTAGGAAAAATGTGTTAAGTTAACATAAATGATCATACCATTTCTTTAGTGGAGATGAGCAAATATTGAATATGTTTTGAATTTTCAAAACATATGTATTCAGACGAGGTTAACATTTCTTTAAAAATAAATACAATTATTTGCTCTAAGCTTATTTTAACACAGCTAACAATTTTGAAATAAATACCATTAACATTTGCTGAAATTGATAAATTCTAATAATTGTTCCATTGTATCCATACCTTAATAAATCAGCAAACATTAATTTGTATTTGATACATCACGAGCATTTAAATTTTCAGACCGCATGGTAAGTGATTCTTTTATAAAAAGTGATATTTTAATAAGTTCTGTTATGTTACTGGATTTAAGTAATTCTATATATTTATATACTGATGGCCTTATATAGTATTTACTTTTGATATATTTTTTTCTTATTGTTTGGTACCTGGAGCACACACATACAAAATGATATTCATCTTCAATGTCGTTTGTGTTACAAATTAAACAGTATCGTTAATGTCTTGGTGTATTATTCCTTGCATATCTACCTGACTGGATACGTAATGGATGTACCGACATGCGCAATCTACAAAAATAGAATCTTAGACTTTTTGGGAGAACATCCAGATATATTTCATACTCTAGCGTTTGTTTAAATTGCATATAGATTTCTAAAACAGAGCTCTTTTCTATGGTACCAAACCATTCTTGTTTAAAGGTGTCAATTACTCGTTGTTTAAAAATATGTACAAATTCTTTACCCAAATATTTGGCACTCCTGAAAGCTATAGCGGTAATATTTATTAAAGAAAAATGCCTGCAATTTTGCTAGGGCACTCTAGACAATATTGCTTTCACCCATGCAAAGGCATCTGGCAGTAAATTAAGTCCCGCCACATGTTCATGTTTCTCTTTCTTTCCTCCCCAATTTGTTATTTATCTCCACTTGTTGTTTTTTTTAAGAGTTGTACACCTATGATATAGGACTAATTAAATTTTTGTGGTCTGTTATTTTGTTGAATATTTTGTGCTCTGTTATGTTGTTGGATAATACCCCTCATCTGCATTTCCACAGCATATTACTTTTTTTTTCAATTAAAATGTCTCAAAGCGCTAATTATTCGACAGGACAACAAACAGAATTGTGTTTTCAAAGCCATTAGAAATCATTTGAATATTTATTAAACCTGTGCCTGCTTTCAAAAATAGACAACTGACCAAATCTCTGAGCTTGCAAAACTATCAACACAAATTAAATCCATAATAGACTTCAAAGAAAACGAAACAAAACCTAATATTTAAGCACATTTCACAGAAATTTCATGTTGCTTTTTTTTCTTCATGAAAACATGATAACACCATTTGTACCATGACAAACAAAATTAATTAACTCCATTATCAGGAGGTTGTTTTTTTCTAGTCAAGGCTTACAACAAGGTGAAAGTCTTTGCCCTTTCACATTAAACATGAACAATGTGAATGGTGTGTATACGATGATTTGCCATTTGTATTCTGTTGTTTTTATGTTTGCTTAAGGTCATGACTTGACATTTGGGGTTAGCCTACTATTGTTTCCCTAGTTACGTTTTGTTGTTGCTGGTTTTTCTCTTGCTTGTGGTCACAAATTAATTATTCTTCCTATTTCCTGGATGATGCTATCATTATGCAACACAATTACAAATAAGAATCCCAAAGAGTACTTTTTGTATGAGCAAATATTAAATGATAATGACACAAACAAAATAAAAATAAATTGACAAAATGGCCGGGTAACACATTTAAAATGTCAAAAATATGAACAGAAACTAAATAAATTCATTTTACAATATTGTTTCTAACAAATTTGCCGGATTGATATTCTGAAAGCTATTGGCATAACCCAAACTAAAACTGACAAAACCGGGAAAAACATCATTAAAAACAACCCCATATCATCTTCTCCTGTAACATTCCCGGAAACTGGTGTCAGAAACAATTCCAATCCAACATTCTTAAAATTGAAATGTTAGGGCAACCACTGGAAACTGTTAACACGTTTTAATGATCTGCTAAAAACAAATGAAGATATAAAAAGGAATGGTTTTTCAAATCTCTTTAAAAAAAAAATGCAGATCAATTATCATTTCTTTTTTACGTGCTCACATTATGACAAACAGAATTTATGGTGCAAAGATATTTTCAATTACTGATTATTTATTGTGGTTTTTAATGCCACAAATCTAAATTATTCCATTTATTTCTAAACAGAATGTTTGGATACAGACTTAAACAAAAGTACTTTGAAAGTAAGAATGCCTAGCAATATAGTGCATAAAAATTCATAATTGCACATGCAACATTTCTCAGTAACTCTTCAATTCATCAATTCTGTGGGGAAAAAGGCAGCCATTCTAGTGATTTATTATCATCATAATCATCACATTTCCATAGTCACACCTTTAATAACTAGAAAAACCTACAAAAATGGCTCTTATAACATCTGCAACACTCAACAGGATTGATGTTTCCAGACAGAAATTAATTATCACAAGGTCCAATATTTGGTATGTTCCGTGGCCAACTCTGACAGAGTAATAAATGCATAACAAAAAATTGCCAAAGTGTGAAAACGTGAAAAGCGTTAGGGTGTTACAGAAACAAAGGCATTACAAGCACTTATGTTCTCGACACATAATTACAAGTACTGGTATAGGAATTCGTATTAGGAGCAATTAGCATTTAGGAAGGTAACAAGGATAGTGAGGTTAATTCGTACTAATATTTAAACAAAAGCATGGCTGAAGTTGATGGTATAACATAAGGATAATTGTATTGGTCGTTGTAGGTTCGTTGGTCAATGTAAGCTCTGTACTCCAAGGGCAAACAAATATTATACTACTTAAATAATGATAGTATTATAAATGTTTTTGTTAATTAACCAACAGCTTCCTATTGCAGTAGGGGATTTTACACATAAAACAAGTACAAGACATTTTCAAAAATAAAATTTCCAAAATAGTAAACAAAAATAGTACATGTCATAGTACAAGCNTTTAAAAAAAAAAAAAAAAAAAAAAAAAAAAGGAACGCATTCTATTCATGCCATTTTGTTCTCAAGGCACCACATTTTGAGATGATATAAGCCTTCTTTTTCCCCCAAAAAATGTTCAAAAGGAAGACATTTTGAGACAATGTAATTTCTAATTATTCAAAAAACTCCCAAAAAGGACCAAATTTTGAGATAATGTACATGCCAATTTCCCCCAAAATCCTCAAAAATGACCACATTATCAAAGATTTAGCTGGCATACCCCTTTTTTCCGATGACAATGAGTAATCGAAAGACATACATTCAGTAGCAAGAAAATGTTAAAATGTGTACACAAATTACGTAATCTTCCATAGCATACACACACCTTAGGCGGGTAATACACACGAGCCAAGCAAGGTATATTAGCGGAACCAGAAGCCGTTGGTATAAACATCTTTCAGGAATCATGCTTAAACACCCTTGATTTATTGCAATTACGATTACAGGGAGATTTATAACTTCAATAGTTTATTTTTCAGCTTCCCATGCAAAATTTGAAACTGGCCATTTTTTTTTATCTACGTGCCACAGTTTTCATGTTTTCGAAGTTCAACAGATATTGCGGGTTCGCACCATCAACTGCATCTTCGACAGGCACTAATCAGGACTAGCTTTAGTTACTTGCCTCAAATAAAGGAGTTCATGATGACATTCAAGTTTCTCTTTTCTGAGGTTTCAATATTCTTTTAAAGTTACAATATCAATGCAATCTATGATATTCAATTCTAAAAAAAGACTTTGTAACCTGTAAGCGAAAACAAAGAATCAAATTTATTTTGCAAATTGCCATGGATTGGATGCATAAAAGAACTTTCCTTGATTCCCTCAAGATTTTTCAAATTTGTTATCCCTGATAAGCCATATTTGAAGTGAGGAAAACTGGGAACAATTAGTTTAACACCCCAGGGTCTTAAAAAGGATTCAAAGAGTACCCTGGCATGGTTATCAGTGGTTGTCATGGGAGACAGAGGAGGTCGTGATGCAAGGTCGGGTATGGGCGTATGGTGGAAACAACTACAACACATCACTGTCACCATGACAGCGAGAGCAGACAGGCTCTGGTATTTAAACTATTGAAAGGGTTCAAGGAATGTTGATGTAAACCAGAAATTTAAGGGGCCAAGTAATTACTAAAGTGTCATTGTCTACGGCAGGCATTCGTGCAATGTCATTGGAGCTGATGCAAAACTAACAGAGAGAACAGAATCAGGTAAGGATCCCGCCCTTCGCTTCCATATGTGTTACACTGATCATGGCATGTCTGATCCAACAGCATGGCACTGATGTGAAAAGTTGCTTACAGGTATCAAACTAAAATTGTGTGACCCAAGAAATGGTGGAACAACATACCTTATTCTAAACTAAACTAATTTTTAAGTACACACAACTGTATTCTGTTATATTCATTAGTGGCATATTAGCTCATTGGCAAATAGACAATAGCTTTGACATCACCTTAATTTTAATAACAATACATAACCCCATTAATTGAGGTCATTTTTATTTGTACTTTATGTAAATTAGTGGAAAAGTGTTTTCACCAAGTTCCGAACAATAGACTATTTGGGACCAATAAATGGCAAACACCTTACGCTTTCAAATATTCTATGTCCTATGGGTCTTAAGTCTTCCACCGGAATGTATGCCAATTATTCCATATTTTATAGTGACTATTGCCTTATCATTTATTTGTAATTTACTACATCTGATAATCACATTCTGATAATCAGATTCCCTTTCTTCAGAATTGTTTTGTAATGATTTTGTTAATGGACAATTTTACAAGGATTTGGCATTCCAAACAGAGACCAGATGTTTATTGAAAATGTTTGTCACTTCTGCTGTTAATTTTCCATTGATTCAAGTGATTTCGTGTTTTACACATTTAGTCATTCCAGTTTTAAGTGAAAGCAAATAGTTCTCGCAACCATCGTAATAGATGGCACAAAAACAATGACGTACCACATTTGTCACAACATTACAAACACATCCATGCGCCCCTGCCCAATAAAAGATAAGTATTTATGACATATTACTAGCCAAGTGGCATCATGCAAGCACTAGAGATTCCTTGTTAATGTGACGCTGAAGTGTGTTAATTTATGTTACCTCCCTTTGTAACTGTGAATTTGCAAATTCAAAACAATATAATAATGACGCCCTTGAAAATCTGGCGCTTTTTTTCCACAGTTTTCTTGAGAGGTGGGCAAAGACTTCATATTTGGTTGTTACCAATGTTTGCATGGTAACACATTGAATATGTTATCCAATAAAACCTTGCTTAAGGAAGACATTCATCATTTTTGAGGTTCTTACAGGTTTTTGTAAAAATTTCTGCAAAATTGCTGCATTTTTGTGATGGGCTTTTTTCACATGAATGGTCACTCTCAAAGGAGAGAACAAACTAATACAGACAGTGTGTATGTTTTCTTTTTGCATTGTTATAAAAGCGTATGTATGAAAACTTTAAACAATAAAACTTTCTAAAAAAGCGCTGAAAATTATGAGTAGGCAAAATTAAGGCATCACAAAATTATACGACTTTATGGTACAATGATGCAAACTCTGGTTATTCTGCACAAATGCAGGCGAAAATTGCAGGAACTTGGTAAAAATCACATCTTCAGAAGAGCAAAAGAACAATTCTAGAAAGCATCACTCAATTATAACTGATAAGCTGCTGAGAGGCCTAGTAAGTTCTTTTCATGAATAAATTGTGGGAAAATTATCAAGGTAAAAGCTATGAAAGAAGCTTTAAAATTCATATCGCATGCAATAACCTGTGAAGACCCCATGTTTGTTTTCATCATTATTTCATCAAAAACTGCTGATAAGCACAGCTTAATGTGTGGTGTTCTGAGAAAACTGGGCGTAATGCTTGTGCGTAAATTGTTAACCCAGATTAGCCTGTGCAGTCTGCACAGGTTAATCAGGGAGGACAATTTCCGCTTTTATGAAATGTTTCGTTTAAATGATGTCTCTTCTTAGCGAAAATCCCCAGTTTAGGCGGAAAGTGTTGTCCCTGATTAGCCTGTGCGAACTGCACAGGCTAATCTGGGACGACACTTTACGCACATGCATTATGCCCAGTTTTCTCAGAACACGACACAATTGGCGCTGATGAAACTCTGCTTTCCCTCAACTGCATTAATGGTTACATTAATTTTAAAGTGCATTGTGTCACTTTGCCAGTAAATTTTACTTGAACTTTGAATGAAAATGTTAATGTTCCTTAGGAGTTATAAGAGTAGAATGGAATAGTTCTCCATAGTGTAATGGATATGGTGTCCGCCTAGCGACCGGGAGGTCACAGGTTCGATCCCCACAGTGGGAGCTTTCTTTAGATCTCCCCCAAAGACACCAAGTACTCATTCTAGGCTCAGGAAATGGACACAAGAGCTATTCAAGTAAGTAGTAAGTACTTTAAATGCAATCAAGCTAAAATAAATAGGTTTAAACTAAATAATGGAATGGTCAAGTGAATAATGTACCTGCCTTGCGACCCAGAGCACACAGGTTTGTTCTCAGCTCTTTCCAAAGACATCAAGTTCTTCTTAGAACACACACTCAAAGGTTTCTCTTATAATAAGCTTAAGATATTCAAAGCAATCACTATACAGTAAATAGGTTGAAACAAGAATTGCCAAAGCAAATTTTGTCAGTTTACCTTCATATTTACATCATTTTAGTATTCTGAAAACTTGATCTCATTTTCCTAATTCTCCCCAAAATACTCTTAGATATTTTTTCCCACCTGGTCACTGAAAAAAACTCAAATACATGTAAAATATATTGTGGGAAATTAGAATTTACTCCCTTCACCTTATAAGCCAAAGAGGCTTTCACTGGCATTTTATTTTCTTATGGGTCAAAGAAAACAGTACAAAATCCAGGCTGTCACACTCAATTTCATGTCCTGACCTACATGCCTAACTCCAAAGCTTTAAACTTGCTACCTTGTTTCAAACAATGTCCCTATTTCAGCACATGCGCCTTGTTCTGGGAAAATGGGGTTTAATGCATGTATGTAAAGTGCCATCCCAGATTAGCATATGCAACTGCACAGGCTAATCAAGGACCACATTTTCTGCTTTTTTGGACTTTTTGATAAAAGGAGATCACTTCTAAATGAAAATCCAGTGGAGGTAGAAAGTGGTGTCCCTGATAAGCCTGTGCGGACTGCACAGGCTAATCTGGGACGACACTTTACACACATGCATTCAGCCTCGTTTTCACGGAACCAGGCTCATATATGAAGAAGCCTGTATTTAACAATGGCAGTTCAGATCCAAAGGGAGGGAAGCCCAGAAATTGGTAAGGCCTGTATGATGAAGTTGGTATAGTGTCCACCTTTGAACTGACAACTTCCAAGCTTTGGCCTTACTTTATAAAGTTCTCAATACAACTCCAAAGATACAAAGCATTGGTTCTTCCCAGGAAACAGACTGAATAGTTTCTCTATATACCTACCATGATGTGTCTATGATTGACCTCTTAATACAATCCTCCAATGTCTATATTCAGTAAAAGTTAAAAAAGAAAGACTTCCATAGGCAAAAAGTTAGCTCAATATGGAGCCAATTCAACGATAGAGCCAAGTACAGACTCACAATAATGTTTTAATGTTATCTGCAACCAGAGAAGACCCTTTTCCTTCTTCAAAGCTTTTAGGAAGGAACTGAAGACAAACAAATGATCAGCGAACCTGATCTTTGCTTCAGGGATCTCTATTAAAGCATTAACTGTTGCTTCGTGTTTTTTTCTAATAGAACAAAAAACGTATGCAAAAACCGGGCTTCGCGATGTTTTACTCAAAATAAGTTGGTTCCTTTTGGCATCCATTCAAGGTTTGTTTTTTCTGAAATCCTTCCCTGGGAGGGATCATATGTTTGCACGCCGGAGAATATTTGTCGAACAGCGCTGCGCCATATGGATTGAGGTCCGTTTAAAGTATACTTGTCTTGACACACAAATTGACAAATTCACTAACAACCACTTAAGACTCAAACAACAATTCTATTACACGATCTTTCCATCTCTACGAAGATTGTCAGCCATCCTGTTCAACAAGTGACATTCGATCCACAGCCATTGTTGTACGTGACTTTCACGTCTGTCAATTTTGAGCCAATCAATTTGAGAAAATGGGTAAGATCTCACTAACAAGGTCGTCAAAGGTGGGCGCTGGTGCCGCAGGTAACTTGTCACCATTGTTCGAGTGACAATCACAAAATGGTGGTCTCAATCGAGACGGTTGTGATCACAATCACTGACACCCTTCAAACATCGGGGCAAACAAGACCATCTAAACTAACAATCATCAAAAATAACGCACAAACACTTGATACACACAACTGAATGATCTCTTAATTATATTTGAAAATCAGACACAAATTGAATTTTGAAAGATTTCAGACTCAGCAAAACATTTTTGAAGAAATTGTGAGCAATAATTATGATGAATCACTAATATAACATTTGCATAATAAGATAATACAAATGTGTACAAATGATGTTAAAATATGAAAATAATTATTGAAATGTGAACCACACTTTCACAGGTATGAAAGTTTTTCATAATCATTCCTTTGTATGAAATTACATTCAGTACTGGATAATAACAAACAAACCTATTATAGAGCTAACATGGGTAGATCAGTCTTAAAATTATTGTTCAACATTATTTCCCAAACACATACGCTGTGGACCAAACTATGTAAGTGTTGTTGTTACATTGCCTTCCTGTTCACATAAATGAGTCATTTTAATCAAATTCATTTACAGAATTTCACTGGATTCAATGATTGTTAGATAATAAAACTGATAAGGTCACATTAAAAAAGGCGCCCAGGTTCCAGATCATTTATTTTCATATTTACCACCTCCCGTCTAAACCTCATCTAACAACTTTAATTGTACCTTCCAGTTAATTGACTTTTGGGTTCTCTCAGCTTTGAAGTGAATAAAGACTCACTCTTCATTGTTGAAGTCCTGAAAGTTGCATGAAATAATTGGATAGATTCTGTATTTTCCCTAGGTGTTAAAAGTGAGTGAAATCAACTTGAGTGTTTCCTTCTCAAATCAGAGATATTTCTGCAGATGTCTGTGTAATAATTAAAGAAAATGATGCCAAGAACTGTTATCTTGACATTAAAACAATTAGCTGTGGGATATCAAAGACCAATATATGAAATTTTTTGCAAAATTTCATGGTAAGTCCATATGTTACTTCGAAGATAAACCATGGTCCATGTGGAACTAAAAGAAATCAAGGTAAATGCTATCAATCTAATGGCACCAGAGGAGAGAAAACACACTTAGATTCAAAACTTTTTAGCCAGAATTATTGAGTGACTCTAGCTCAAAAACCATCAATTTAAACCACCAACACCATCAAGGACAATGCATGATAAAGATTATAAAGAAAATTATCATAAAAGAAACATTAACATGGTTTGCTATGAACACATGCAGCTCCTGGCCAGATATACCTAGGATTCAAATTGCCCTATACAGTTATTTTCTTGTCTGTTATCACAAATTGTTTATGCAACACACACCACATAAATGTTAGAAACATGATAATGGCACAAACAAGTTCACCTTTTTCTTTCCCCACCAACCAGATTCACTTCAAGTTTTAAGTCCAATGAAAACCAACATGTGGTATCACTGTCACATCTAGGCTATAAAAAAGCAACATCACATAACAACAACAGCACCAACAATAAATGTCAAAGATTCAGAAGATCTTGGGATATATGAAATCACATCAAAAGAACATTACCCTTTTTTTCTCAAAAACTTATTTTAATCGTATCTGAAAGCCACCTAAACATGTGTTTTAAGAACTAATTAAACACATATAAAATGATATAAACAAACATCGGCCTAATAGCCTCATCAAAATCACCATCAACATCAATTATCACTGTGCACATAACCACAATTTTTTTGTACAAATATAATACTTGAAACATTTTTGATACTCTTGAATACGTGCTCATAAATAACCACTTAAAAATAACTTAGCTATAATAATTGTATATTATTTTTTATGGGTCACATAAAAGCCAGAGCTTTCAAATTAATACCTTGAAGGGCCCTAAACTGAAATCTGTTCGGAGACCCTTAGCAGCCCTTCTTTACATAATGTGCCCCTAATTTTAAGTGCTTGTGGAGTGGGCCCTAAACATAGAAGATAGAAGTATATGTTCAATACATGAGAGACCTAATATAAATATGCTCATAATCATTAATTGCACGTCGTTTAATAGAGCTTCTTACATTAATAGAAATGGAGCTTTCTTAGTTCATCTATGTACTGTATAAGTCATAAAATTTCATTAACAGAAGTACTGTATCTGTTATACAATGTCATTAACAGAATTAATATGAAAACATGTTGCTGATGAAAATGTTAGCTTATACCATCGTATAGAATAATAAATAGAAGTTCTAGTAAATTTAAGTCAAATATAGTTATCAAGTAGGCATGTACTCAGTAAGCACATTTATTTCTAACATATAAAACTATTAAACTTATTATCAGACAGGGGATTAACCAACACTCCCCCCCCCTCCAAAAAAAAGTCCCCCTACTTAAACCTTTCCCTCTAAAGAATGCCCCCAGCTCACCCCACCGACAACCCTTAAAATTGATCAACCATTTGATTTACTTTAGTTATAGTCTGCAATAATTTACCATGCGCAATTGGAGGACCATATTGAACAACAGTTTTCAATTACAAAATCAGAAGTGACCAGTCCATCCCAAAAACTTTATTAAGTCCCCACAATTTGTTTACCTTCCTTTGTACCACCATCTAAACAAAACCACCCTTACATTACAAGAGGTCATTTCCTCATCCAAGCAAATAATAAGAAAATCCCATGTTTCCATTCTTTCCAAATCGAGTTTTATTTACGAATTACCCGCATGGGGTCAGCAAACATGGCGACTACAAGCTGACCATTTTGCTGCCCTTGATACTTTAATTTGAAGGCTTTTATAGTCCAATGGTGGATTTTATTGTGAAAATTGTTACTATCGAATTACTAATGTCGTAATTTATCTTTTTTACTGACAGTTTAATTTAACCCACAATTGGGTGTCTGGAAACTTAAGCAACATAACAAACAATTTAAATGTTTTTAAGCTTTTTTTTATAATTATTATAATTACCTTTACAGTCAATACTCGTTCCATTTCATTCAAGTTTATTTTAAATGTTGACCTCTCAAATAGATGTGTAAACTCGTACAAGTTAAAAACAAAGTTACACCACTTAGGTGTTATATAGTATTACTTTCATATTAATAATTAAATACCTGCTGATTATGTTTTCTCAACTTTATAATTCGATATGGGTATGTTAACTCTTTCACTGCGGGAACCGAATTTTGAAGGCCTTTGCAAACAGTTTGGATCCAGATGAGACGCCACAGAACGTGGCGTCTCATCAGGATCAAAACTGTTTGCTATTCTGATAGTATTCTTTGGCAAAAATCCAAGAAAATGCTTATTTTAGAAATTCAGCAGAAGACATTTAAGCAGACGACAAATTTCCCAGCATGCAAAGGGTTAAAGTATGCTTCTTGTTGACTAATATTACCATGTTGGTAGCTTGACAGTATTAACCTGCCTCTGACCTTTATGCATGAAATTATTAGTACCGTTAAAAGGAATAAATGAGTTTCCAACCTATTAGCGATTTTAATCGTACCTCACAAAGTACACTGTTATGGTCTCATTCAACTTGTGCAACCAAAAAACACATATAAATATAAAAACCATTAATGCGTAAAATGTATGCTCGTGGAAATCATGAGTGCCAGGTCAATTTTGTTGGGCTATAAAAAAATAACTAGGGCTATAATATTGAATTATATTGCACAAGGCAAAAAGGTCTTTATTCAGTCTGTGAAATAAGGAGCACGCCTGTCATGGAAGTTTTGATGGTCCAATGTGCCAGTAAAATATCACAATGACAGTTTTCATGCAAAAAGACATTTGACTAAATTATTGTGTAAATGTTAATATCATTAATGGCTGAGTTGCCATTTGTGAAATGGTCCTTCGAATAACTTTGCTGAGGTTGTTTGAATGGCATGTGCTAATTTTTTTTACCAAACTGTTTATTTAATTGAATATTGGCAATTTAAGTCTCTGATAAATCATTTAATGAAAGACTCAATATCAGTTTGGCACCACTGGGCCCGTCTGCTAGATAAAGCACAAACATTTTAGACGTTAGATTAAATAATTGTTAATCGTGTGAAATTCTTAAAGGGACCACGAATGACAAAAAAAGAAAAGTTCTAAAATACCGTATTTTTTTACAATTATTAGTTGATATTGATTAAAATATCACAACCGTATATAAGATTACTTGAAAAGTTTTTTTTTAATTTTTACTTTATTTTTTTATATTTATTTTTACTGGGTATGTATAACAGGTAACTACCAGTAAACTATAAATAACGCAAGTAGATTGATCATCATCGTCATGTGGTAAACCCAGGAATGCAAATTGTGCATGCGTAGTGAATTGTATATATTTTATATATAAAATTATCAATCTACTTGCGTTATTTATAGTGTGTATATCGTTATGTCAGCTATTTTCTTGATGTACTCACAATTTCACATCGCAAAATTGTATTACCGAATATACTGAAAATATGAACTTTTTTCAAGTTATGTGATATACCAGTCATGATCATTAATCAATATAAACTATTTATTGTAAAAAATACGGTATTTTAGAACTTTTCTTTTTTCATCATTTGTGGTTTACAGTCCCTTTAAGTGGAAGCAAAGACTATCAAAAATCACTCACATAACACTTTATCTGACTGAACGTCATTCGGACGATAAACATCCTCGTTATAAACGCAAAATCCATCTCGAGCAGGTACCTTTGAATGAATCTTCATTATATTACCGGTGTACTTGATGGAATATTTATCTGCTTCAACAAAATCATGACAATATATGTATAATTTATCACGTTCATGGTTTAACCTTGGAACATAAGAGGGAACTTGAGGCTTATTATGTTTCATAATTAAGGAACATCTCTGCTTTAATGTTATAAATTAAGAGGTTTTTATGTTTAGACCTTAGTTTGTTATTCAAGTCCACAGATTACAATATTTCACATGCTCCAGTTCTAATGCAGACCAGACATAAAATTTCTTAATTGGGAAAGTTCATAAATAAGCAAAATTATGCTAAAATGAACTCCTTCCAAGAAGAGTATCAAAGGGAAATAATTATGGGCGCCTTCTTTGAAGTAAAAATTTCCAGAAAAATAACAACACCCAGTTTTATTGCTTTCCTATATTTATAGGAACTATTTCTGTCTTTTTTAATAAGTGCAAACCTATATATTTTGTTATTTACAACAAAGGAAACATCTGTCTGTTGAATCTGGGCCCAAAAAAACAGTGAAAACTATGGTTATTTGTTTCCTTTTTATTACTCAGTAGATCAACAGCAAATTTAACACACATTTTAACCCTTTGCATGCTGGTTAATTTGTCGTCTGCTAAAATGTCGTCTGCTGAATTTCTAAAATTAGCATTTTCTTTTCTTTTTTTTTCAAAGAATACTATCAGAATAGCAAACAGTTTTGATCCTGATGAGACGCCACGTTCTGTGGCGTCTCATCTGGATCCAAACTGTTTGCAAATGCCTTTAAAATTTGGTTCCAGCGCTCAAAGGGTTAATGTCTTTGTGTAGTCAATTTTTTTTTTGCAGCTTAAAAATTTCTCAATCAAACAAACAATCAACAAACTTATTAAATTTACAGAAAACAACAAAATTGCGATAAGTTGGTCTTACATAAAATGTTCAGTGAGTAACATACAAACTTGATATCCAATATAACATTTCAATGAACTTTAATGCATGGTCTCACCAAATTGTCTTGACATTTAAATTTAAAAAACTAGTATAACTTTCTCACAGGCGGTAAAAATGCAAGTTTGCTGTGACATTCTGATTTAATTTGCATTTTCCATTAACTCCTTATTGTGTGGTTCATGACAATATTTTGATAACATCTCAAAAAGTGTGAAATTTAATTTGCATTATTTAGTCTCCTGGGAGACTCAGATGCTGTAAAGGACAGTAACTGCAAATGTGTGCTGAATCAGGATCACCAAGAAGCTTGATTTATATTAAGACATTATAACTGAAGTATTGGTGTTAAACACTGTGCTAAACAAAGTTTGTCAGGTTTTTGTTGTTGTGTTGTATTTTTTTTTTAGCAAAATGCTTTCAGATTTTTATCAGGGACACTTATTTCTGCCTTCATTTGATTTATGTTTAGAAGAGACCTCCTTTAAATGAAAAGTTCAATAAAAGCATAAAGTCTTGTCCCAGATTAGCCTGTGCGGACTGCAAGGCTTATCGCAGATGACACCTTACACACATGCATGTAGCCTTGTTTTCTCAGAGCACTGCTCGACAATTCATAATGCACCAAAGAACTAGTTCTCTCCAGGAGAGACTTGAAAACATAGCCTGATAAGCATGTGGCTATAAATAGTAAGAGTCTTGCACTTAAATTGCAGAGCAAATGCATTATATTTTAATATTACTCTATATGCAGTTATATTTTAAAATGTTATAATTGCATTATATAATATTTTTAACTGACTCTGTGAATAGAGAATACAAAAACTCAAAAGAATACCATGGTTACATTTTTAGCTGAACAAAACCTCAAACCACTGCGCCCTGACCAGACATTAATCTTTTAACTGCAAATCATTAATTAACACACTGCATTACAAATAGAAAACCGACTTTAAAAGATTTACCACAGCTGTCAACTTCCCAGGAATAAGGACACATGTTTTATGTTCCAATATTAACCGAAGCAGTTCAGGATGAGATAGTATTATAAGGTAGAGTGGGATGCTCCATCCAGAAGCAGTTCAGGATGAGATAGCATTACAAGGTAGAGGGGGATGCTCCATCCATCCGGTGGATTCCCATCAATTTTGTCAATAAATTGAAAACGATATCTCACCCTCAACATTTGGTGAAAATAACCACCGTATAATCGGTTACACAACAAACAAATACATTTTAGAATGAAATATGGGTATCTCTTTGTTAAACAATGGTATACCATGTTTTTTGTGTGACCTTCCATGCACTGTAATTTCAAAAGGAAACAAAATGCTGAAATTGACTCTTTCACAAACGATATCAGGACCATGGGAATATTTAAAATGATATCATTATATGATCCACAAACACAAACATAATTTGCTGTACTTACTATTTAAGTGCTGCTGCTGCTGCTGCTGATAATGATCCTGATGATGATGATGCTAATGATGTTGCTGTAGGTGATGGTGATACCTTTGTATAAGATGATAAAAACAATAAATGATGACATTATGATATCAAAAATAAGTGCTATTATGTTCTAGTTCTACTCACTTTGAGCACATGACGGTGGTTAGCTAAAAACTGACTAAAACAAAAATAGAAACACATAAACGAAATCTGTTAATCAATGACTACATACACATTTATCAGTACTGAAGTCTTACATTACAAAACGAAATTAAAATAAATAACTCACTTACAAGAAAGCAGGATAGGTTACACTATACATTTGTTACAACATATTGATAGTTGAGAATGGAAAGAAGTGTGATTTTACATCTCTTGTAATATATACGATGTTGATATTGTTTTGCAGTGAGTAATTGATACGTCACAATGATAAAAGGATTGCACTTAGCTGTAGGTCATTTACATGTCTTATATGGCGGTTTTGCATATGTGGCGTGTTCTGAGAAAACTGGGCATAATGCTTGTGCGTAAAGTGTCATCCCAGATTAGCCTGTGCAGTCCGCACAGGCTAATCTGGGACGACACTTTCCGCCTAAACTGGATTTTCGCTAAGAAGAGACATCATTTAAACAAAAAATGCCATAAAAGCGGAAATTGTCCTCCCTGATTAGCCTGTGCGGACTGCACAGGCTAATCTGGGATGACAATTTACGCACAAGCATTATGCCCAGTTTTCTCAGAACACGACACATATATGCTTTAACATGCAAATGAATTAATTTGATTCCAAGGAATTCATTATTTATGTAAACAGTCCCAGCATGCCATTATCTAAATGCTTAGCATTTTCTGCGTGCTTATAATTATTTATACAATATAAACTGGTTGGAATTAATAATTAACAGGGCTTTTGGTTAATCCAAAATCCCTTAATTAAGGTAATGAATTAGCGGAACCGTGTCTAAGTCTTTTTCAATTAAAACACATTAAAGTCTGATAGAATAAAAAAGCTTATTAATTAAAATATATTACACAACCAGATGTTAAAGCAAGAATATCAATTACAAAAGTAATATAATTTAATATGTACTTGAGAAATTTCATAATTGGAATTAAATTAAAAGAGTTTGTACCAAAGTTATTAAAAGTTATTTAATCTTCTTCGAAAATAAAATCTGGTCTTTTTAAAAATAAAATCTGGTCCAACACATGTTTTGATTTGATTTAACTTCTTATATCGCATCATTGGTGCAAAAAGGTACGATATAACATAAAATTTTAATATCATAAGTTACCTTTTTACACCAGTGAGGCGATAAAAAGACGCAAGTCTGAATGAGGTATTTGAAGACATGCAAGATGTTGCAATAAAATAGAACTTAATATGCTTATAAACGTCACAGTCACGTAAGTGAACATGGCACTATTGCAGATTTATGTATGGTGCATGTTTGATCTTAAACCCTTTGCATGCTGGGAAATTTGTCGTCTGCTAAAGTGTCGTCTGCTGAATTTCTAAAATTAGCATTTTCTTCGATTTTTTTTTTTCAAAGAATACTATCAGAATAGCAAACAGTTGGGATCCTGATGAGACGCCACGTTCTGTGGCGTCTCATCTGGATCCAAACTGTTTGCAAAGGCCTTCAAAATTTGGTTCCAGCGCTAAAAGGGTTAAGGCTTTAATGTGCATGTATCTTATTTGTTCAACACCACAGTTGCTTATAGCATTCTGCAGACGCGATTTAATATAACACGTGACAGAAACTTATACCTTCTGCAGAAAGATTTGCAGAAGGTGTGGGAAATATTTTTCATATACTGTTTTTTAAAGGTCATAAAGATTATCAAAAACAAGTAACCTGAAATTGAAAGAGTACATACATGTTTCTAGAAATGGTTATCTTGTTCAATTCCATACTTGCAGAATATATTCTTCACATATTAGAATCAAATAGTACTCTGCGTCACCTTCTGGCAATTTATTATAAGCAACCCAGGAAAAATTATATTCTGCAAATACCATAATACTGCATGGGTGATCTAATCATTGATTTGTGTTGCTCAATGATTTATACAACAAATGACCAAATGACTCAACAGTCGGCATTAAATCATTAATCGCTAGCATTTAAGCAATCTAAGTTATGGCCATGTCCCACCATAAATTCTAATGAAACTGGTGAACCTCAGTTTGTTCAATGACAGTTATTGTGTTACTGCGATCCTCTGGCTTCCACCGTAATATGTTTCACAGCGCAATAACACTGTACGATTGTCTATAATTCAAGATCAAATACAACGTTATAGCCCCAAGCTGAACGGTATTAAAAACATCCGCAAAACCATGATTTTCCAACATCACCTTAATATTGTATACCCAGTTACGGTGGCCTTTAGAACAGTTATCAAGTGATTGTTCGTAAACCTTTTTTAAAACAATATTTTCTGTAGATACAAGCTTAAACCAATAATTAAACATACGGGTGTACCTATTTACATATAGTGGGTATCTACCCAATTCACCGTACACTGTGGCATTACAAGTATTAGGTTTAACATTAAGAATTCTTTTACAAAATTTTAAGTGTATTCTTTCGATTTCTTTCGCTATAGAATATCCCCATGTTTCTGCATAATTTTACGTAGATCCAACAAAGGCATCGAATAATTGGCAATAAATTCTAGGTTTTAAATCAAATTGCTTACACTTACTTAGTAAAACATTCATGGCTTTACCGATTAAATGCTCTTGATTCAGATTAAAATTGCCAGTATAGTTAAACACATTCCCTAAGTAATTAAAAGCATTAACTACTTCAATTTGATGCCCATTATAATGCCAATGTTCAGATTCTAATAAACCTCCACGTTTCCGAAAAACCATAATTTTCGTTTTTTCAATATTTACCTTTAAACCCCACGAATCACAGTATTGATAGAGCTTATTTAAAAGATACTGAACTTCAGTAGGAGTTTTGCCTATAATGGCCATATCATCTTCAAAAAGCAAAAGTATTAAAACAATATCATCAATAAGCATACCAGATTGAACATCTTGTNTCCGATTTTTCATTATTAAAACTATTTAAGGCGTTTATATAAATATCTCTAGCGGTTTTACATTCCGTATCAAACCATTCAGTATCAAAGCGCTTGCATTCGTTAAAATAGGTGCTGTCTTTAAAAAAAACATTTTTTGGAAAACAATGGGTTTGCTTTATCTTGTAAAATATTTGTAAAGTCACTAAGTATACTATCGACCGACAATCTATCAGCGCAATTCGAGCCATTTACAATCGCATTTAATTTTGACAGATTTGCAATAACACCTGATCGAAATTGATCTCTTAACTGCTCATTCCATTTCAATTTTGTTTCTGAAAAAGACGAGTTTACTGCAATAACATTGTTACATTGTAAAGAAAACAATAATGGGGCATGGTCACTCCATTCAGTAAAACTAACAATCGAGAAACTGTTAATTTGTGCAAAATTGTAATCGCTGGTAAGCAAATAATCTATTACCGAACAACCGTTGTGTGAAAGAAATGTGTAATGGTTCGAATCGCCTAGTCGACCGTTTACAATGCGTAAACCGGTCGTTTTACATTAATCCAATAATTTAGTCCCGTGGTTATTGTGCCGTACATCAATTGAGGCCCTACTAGAGGTATTAACCGGACTGTAATCAATATCATCCGTGCAAACATTAATTTTATCATGTATAATACAATCATTCTTTTGACCCACCCTACTGTTAAAATCTCCAAAAATAAAGACTGCTCCTAAATTGCTGTACACGTTAATATCATTTTCTAATGCGTTAAAAAGGTCGACGTTAAAAGTATGATAAATTGGCGAATCTTCACCCCAAATATATGCACCGCATAGATAAATGTTGTGTTCAGTATGAAAGAAATCTCGATCAAGCTTAAGCCAGACGATTGTATCGTAATTACTCTGAACTACTTCAATCCCATTTTTAAATATTCCTTGTAATATAATATTAAACCACCACTACTACGTTTTGCATTTCTATGTTGATATTTTCTATAAAAAATATGAGAAACATAACCGTTAAATTCAATGTCAGAGTTTGCCTTACACCAAGATTCATAAATAAAACAAATATCATTTTTACCTAATATATTAACAAATTCGGCACTCTCTTTTTTGTCCCTCGTTAGCCCGTGAATGTTCCAAGAAATCACTGAAAGTTCATCTCCTAAGTAGTCCTACTGGCTCACTGGTCGGCCATCAACGTACAGCGTGTCATAAGCAATCCAGGATCGCTTGCCTTCTCTCTTTGCTTCCTTCATCTTCGGGACGAGACGCCGCCGTTTCTCCTGAATCTCCGGGGAAACTTGTTCAAACACATTATTCAGCTCAGGCCACTGACGCCTCACTTCCTCGCGATCTTTAAAGAAGACAAACTTCACCACCACAGAACGCACCTTCCCTGCTACCGGATGCGATGGTGAACGGTGTACACGTTCAAGGCGCATCGCATCGACAGCTTCGCTGGCTATCTTAAGCTTCTCTTTTAGGAAAGCGCGCAGCTTGTTCTCGGTGACCGCCGGGGGTTCATTTCCGGTAGAGTTGTCCTCCTCGATACCGGTGAGGATCAGATTGTTCCTCATTAGGTCGTGTTAGATTTCTTTGTTTGTGTCACGTGTGACAATGATTGGCAATTCAAATACATTAAATAGCATCCCGCATCTTCGCAAAAGGTCTTTATTATGCAAAACAAATCTATTTCCTACGTTCACACCCTTAAAAAGGTGTTTGCCTTCAATCCTTTCTCGTTATATCATTTTCAATAGTTATCAGGAAACGTTGATGTCATTNTTTTTTTTTTTTTTTTTTTTGCGGTCAAATTTGCCAAGATAAAGCAAGCGTTAATTGAATGCACGACCTTTTTTTAAAACTGCTGTTTTGCAAAATCCATGTGTGTAAATTTTCGTTGCCTGAAAGTTTGAACAAACAATGGGTATTAAAGTGTGTGAAATCGTGATTTTGTTATATAGCTAAAATTATGTCATTCATTTTTTTCTCATAATGAATTGCAACGTTGCAAGCACGTTGTACGCCAAAACACAGGCCCACCGTTTTTATTCCATTAACATTATGTATGAATATTAATTATAGTTTTGTAATAAAAATAAAAATAACAAATAAATAAATAAAAACATTAAAGTCATGTATAAATATTAGTATAGTTGTATAATAGATGCTTATGTACTACAGTGTTTGCGATTGTCAATATGTACAGATGTTGACCTTCTTTTTGTCCCTGTCTACACTGTAATGTGAATAGATATAAGTTTGCGGGATCCATAATTCTGCATTTCGGCATTCATTTTTTAAAAACAGTCACTCATTTATAGAAACAGATACACACTGTTTATGATCTGACAGTTTGCGTGACAACGAATCAGTAGCTGAGATAGCGTCGTCAACCCGCATTTAACCGATGGGACACAATACATTAGTATTTAAATAACCATTTTCACAATAAGTTAATTACTAAAACGTCGTTTTATATGCGTTTTGTATTGAAACGCAGAGTTTGGTTTTTGAGCACAAACACTAAAGGATATGAGTCGGAATATTGTCTTACGGTAAAACTTAATTTTGTTGTCTTATATATCGGAATAATAACAATCACGAAACATAATCATGATATGACTCCTTTCAACCAGCAAGTGTTTTTTTTTATATTTAAGGCGACTAAAAGATTCACTATACATGACAGGGCATGTTACAAGACAAACTCAACATAAAACAGATTCAAAATGGGGTGAGCGCCTTGGAACGGTCAACGTAAAGGATAATTGGTTTATATACAATATTCAAACAAAGTATTCGAAAAATCTGAAACAAGAAAACCAATGATAAATCAACATTAAACAGATGTGTTTCACTTGTGTTAAATATTACATGTACATGCATATAAGAGAAACGGACGATACACTGAATATGCAAACGGTTAAACCTGCCCATGCGTTGAAGAATGTTTATAATGCCGATATTCAACAACAGATCCAAAATATAAAACGAGGCACGGTACATGTCACCCGATGTCATTGAGGCCGCTCCATCACTTGCTAACGATAATGAAACATTAGATACAGCCGCGATATTACACGTATCACATTTAGCACGTTTTATTTCATTGGCCACAACTTCCGTTGATTAATTGGGTACCCGGATGCTGGCCTTTAATCTCAAGGCTTAACGGACGTTTGATATTTGTAATGAATCAATTTAAATGCTGCTGACTGCACGTCTATTGCCTATGAATAGGTTGGTATTGGCTGTCATTATTTACAAATAATGTTCTAATTTGCTGGAACGCGCGGCGTTTGATTGAATGTTAAAGGCCAACAATAACAGGTATTGCTGGCATGCATACTATAAATAGGTCTGAACCAAGTTAAAGCAATCGGCTATTATGTTCATCGTGATGACCAGTGAATTTATTTTATATTTTATGTTTCTAACGTACAGAAACCAAACAGAAGAGCACATGTAACCACTGTTGCAAAGAAAGTATCCAACGACAATTACAAAATGGTTCTACGTGGGAATATGGTCCATTGATAAATAAAGACAATATGACATCTCATCGAAATGGCAGTCGTTTAAAATAATTGTCCATTCAAAGAAAATTCTCGCAAATTAAAACGTCGGTAGAAGTTTCTGTAACATACTATTGAATTGCCTATTATGAAAATAATATTATTAATTATCGATGTACACATAGATTTTGTCAATAAGGAACCCGCTAGGATTTTAGTGGGTAGAGTGCTTCGTTGCAAATAGGAAGCGGATAGCATAATAGAATACATTGTACGCATTGGCCATATCCTAACAATAAACCTGTATATTTCTGCATTCAAGTAGTTTTCACTGCTCGCTGCCAGAAGCGTAAGTTCTGTCTCAATCAAACACACATTTTATTGTCAGTATACGCTTGAGAATGTCAAGGTCAAGTATAAGCTAGATAGGCAGGTATCTTCAACAACCATTAATTGAATTTAAACATTTCAACGAACGTAGCGTAGAAATTGCAAGTTAGCAAAGCAATGTAAAGGCTTAGTCGTAACTTTGTAACTATATCGTTGAATTGATATTGTTGCCACTGTGTGGTAAACGTACCACAATTCAGAACACACGTAAAGTAAACCATACCCGTTGGGCTTCATTAACAAAGACAAGTTGACGCAGCAGGTTTCGTAACATATCAAGCATGCGTGCATTTACTATAATACAATATAAACACTTAATTAAAATATTAGGACGATTGTGATATTGGCGTAACATTTGGATATCAACTCTGTATACGTTTCTCTGTGATGCTTTACAGAAAAAAAGTACATGTCATTGGAATATCAATAAGCAATTTTAATTGGCCGCGTGTTGTGCAATCGTTCGTTAATTTAAAGCCCCCACTGTTCGCAGAGATAATCAGCTATAAGGGCTGGCTGAATAGAGATGTTTGACTAAATTAATATTATCATTATGTTTTAACAGCTTGGAATAATTTATAAAATGATTCTTTTTGTATCGTACAAATTATACAAATAACATCGTTAGACAAATTTGAAATTTGACATAAACTGCCATTTGGCCTAATATAGAAGATGGACATCTAAGTCAATGTACGTATTTGCTATGACCGGACGCATGTCTGCACCAAGAGCGAAGCGCAGTAATATCTCTTATAACTAACCTGTAATCTACGCAGTAAAGAAGAAGTTTCCTAAACCAAATATCTGAATTTTATTACGGCTAAACACAACTGGAACTAGTATAGAATTATAAGTGTTTGTATAAAGAACTTGTGTATAATATTGTATCTTTCGTAAAGTTATGTTTTAAAAATTAATAAATATTAAATTGTACGTGCATTATATGAGTTAAGGGCATAAGGTCAAACAGTCATTGCAATCAAAAGCAGCCTGCACTAGTCACTTTCTGCATCGCAACTGAATAGACCGATTTTACAAAATTGAAAAACTTCATTGTCACTACAGAAAATGAATTCATTAATTTACCATTAGCCTACAAGCCCCTCGTGTATTAGAGACTTAATTATATTTTGACTTGTCATGTACGGGTGCGTTTAGCTGAGTCCATAGAAATGGGCACCGTGGCCCCAGTAGCAGACAACGGTCTGGACATTGTCTGTGTGCATGGATCGGAAAAATAGCTACACGCAGCCACTTCCTGCAGCGTCCGCGGGATGCAGATTTATTAAATTTGCTCGAAACTTGAATCTAGGAATGCGTTATTTTCCGGAAATAAACTAACAGAGATTTAGGCCACTTGCCACCGGTATTACAGAAAACCAGTAAATGGGGACTTAAAGAACTTAATAGAACTTTAGGCTTAGAGTGGATTTCTGTATTTTGAAATATGATTTTTGTTTAATAAAGACCGCGCTGAATCGGTTTTTGTTTTGCATTTTGCATATTTCAAGAAATAAAAAAGAGACGGTTCGACACTTCTTTCTTTTATGCTAGATCATCGCCTTAACACAAACTTTTGCAAAGATAATGTCAACGCGTATGTCGTGTAATAAAAACAAAGAAACATTTAACAGTTAAATATACGAAGTACTATTTGTATAAGCACAAATGGCATTAAATAAGTGCGATACAGAATTTTGTTGCATGGCGTTATCAATTGATACAGAATCGGGAATTCTTTCATACTGGGCTAACTTGGTATACTATATGTATACTATATGTATACCCATCGCTTCCAAAGATGTTATCTGCCAAGTATTATACTGCATTACTAAGTCAGTAGTTAGCCTCGGAGAATTATTTAAGAGACTCGTTTTACATGGATGTCTGATGTAAAGAACACACTTTTGTACTCATGCTCAGATTAACATGGGTAATGACTACTTTTTAATGTAAAGCAAAAATTAAGTGATATTTTCTTAAATGAATGGTAAAGCATTATCAATAATACAAGTAATACATTATAATTAAGACCAATTTTGATTTAACTTTGCTTTAATCGATCGTCAAATGTTGACCTTTGCAATACAATAAACAATATGTGTAGATCAGCAGATTTTATATTTTCATACAGTTCCAGTATTGCGCGATGACACTTTCAATAAAGTAACTTAATTAGTTGATTTCCGATAACGATCAATCTGTTTTGAAGTACTATTAATGTCAACTTGTTTTTGGTAAAATTATGTGAAGGAATTTGTACAAATAAAACGTTTTTTGATATGCATTCTCATTTGTACCACATGCACAGAAAATACGTTATTTTGTCATTGTTTCATTATCGTTGAGTGCATGCTTAATCTAAACATATTTATAAAACAAAAACACATGTTTTACGTAAAACATGTATATTATGTACATGTTCAAATGGGATTGGAACGAAAGACAAGGTCTTATATAGTTATTATTCCTCAGTATACATTTAGTTGCATGTTTTCACACGAATTTACTTGGTGTTTAATGCATATATTATACAGTTTAATCCATTAATACATAGCTTGACTATATATTTTTTGCAATAGATTACAATATTTGAATATTTCAAAATGGCAAACTTATGTAAATGACACTTCATCACTTTTTCTTTAGAAGGAATTGAAATCCATTCTCGAAAGATCAATGTTCTTATACAAAATTGAATTTTAACGGACGTTTCATATTTGTAATGAATCTATTTAAATGATGTAGACTGCGCGCCTATTGCCTATAAATAGATTGGTATTGGCTGTCATCATTTACAAATAACAGTCTTATTGGGTGGAACGCGCGGTGTTTGATTGAATGTTAAAGGCTAAAAATACCATTAATTGTCTGCCCGAAAAATATAAATAGGTCTGAACTAAACTTAAGCATTCGCGTATTATGTTAATCGTGATGACCAGTGAACTTATGATATATTTGGTGTTTCTAACATTTACAAAACCAGACAGAAGAATATATGTTACAACTGCAAAGAAAGTATCCAATCACAATTACAAAATGTGTCAACGTGGGAATATGGTACATTGTTAAATATAAAGTCAATATGAAATCCCATCGAAATAGCATTCGTTTCCAAAACTCAGTATTATTGTGCGTGTAAAAAGAATTACGCAAATTAAGACGTCGTAGGAGTTTCTATAGCATACTATTGAATTGGAAATTATGAAAACAGTATTATTAATCTTCGATGTACACATATATTTTGCCAATAAGGAACTCGCTAGGATTTTAGTGTGTTGAATGCTTCTTGGGAAATAGGAAGCGGCTAGCGAAATAGAATACATTGTAAGCATTGGCCATAACCGAACAATAAACCTGTA
Source organism: Dreissena rostriformis (assembly GCA_007657795.1). NCBI lineage: Eukaryota > Metazoa > Mollusca > Bivalvia > Myida > Dreissenidae > Dreissena > Dreissena rostriformis. The sequence continues at coordinate 286,417 of VMBQ01000117.1, read as the reverse complement.
TATGTTTCCAAGCAGGCAGTGTTCACTGCTCGCTGTCAGTAGCATAATTTCTTTATCAATCAAACACAAATATCATGGTCAAGTATACGATAGATAAGCAGGTATCTTAAACAATCATTAATTGAATTTGAACGTGTCAACTAACTTGGAAATTGCATAGAACTACACTAATTCAAAGGCGGAAAGTTGAAACTTTGTAAATATGTCGTTGAAGTAATATTGTTGTCACTGTGTGGTAAACGCACGACAATACAGAACACGCGTAGATTACACCATACATGTTGTCTTTTGGGCTTCATTTACAAAGCAAAGCTTACGCAGCAGGTTTCGTTACATATTAAGCATGCGTAAATTTACTATAATACAATATAAACACTTCATTAAAATAGTATGACGATTGTGATATTGGCGTAACAGTTGGATATCAACTCTCAATACATTTCTTTATGATGCTATACAGAAGAAGAAAATACATGTGATTGGAATATCAATAAACAATTATTATTGGCCGCGTGTTGTGCAATCGTTCGTTAATTTAAAGCCCCCAGTGTTCGCAGAGATAATCAGCTATAACGGCTGGCTGAATAAAGATTATTGACTTTATTAATATTATTATTATATTTTAACAGCTTGGAAGAATTTTAAAACTGATTCTTTCTTTATCGTACAAATAATACAAAATACATCGTAACACAACTTTGGCATAAACTGGCANAACTTGAATCTAGGAATGCGTTATTTTCCGGAAATAAACTAACAGAGATTTAGGCCACTTGCCACCGGTATTACAGAAAACCAGTAAATGGGGACTTAAAGAACTTAATAGAACTTTAGGCTTAGAGTGGATTTCTGTATTTTGAAATATGATTTTTGTTTAATAAAGACCGCGCTGAATCGGTTTTTGTTTTGCATTTTGCATATTTCAAGAAATAAAAAAGAGACGGTTCGACACTTCTTTCTTTTATGCTAGATCATCGCCTTAACACAAACTTTTGCAAAGATAATGTCAACGCGTATGTCGTGTAATAAAAACAAAGAAACATTTAACAGTTAAATATACGAAGTACTATTTGTATAAGCACAAATGGCATTAAATAAGTGCGATACAGAATTTTGTTGCATGGCGTTATCAATTGATACAGAATCGGGAATTCTTTCATACTGGGCTAACTTGGTATACTATATGTATACTATATGTATACCCATCGCTTCCAAAGATGTTATCTGCCAAGTATTATACTGCATTACTAAGTCAGTAGTTAGCCTCGGAGAATTATTTAAGAGACTCGTTTTACATGGATGTCTGATGTAAAGAACATACTTTTGTACTGATGCTCAGATTAACATGGGTAATGACTACTTTTTAATGTTAAGCAAAAATTAAGTGATATTTTCTTAAATGAATGGTAAAGCATTATCAATAATACAAATAATACATAATAATTAAGACCAATTTTGATTTAACTTTGCTTTAACCGATGGTCAGATGTTGACCTTTGCAATACAATAAAAAATATGTGTAGATCGGCAGATTTTATATTTTCATACAGTTCCAGTATCGAGCGATTACACTTTCTATAAAGAAACTTAATTAGTTGATTTCCGATAACGTTCAGCTGTTTTGAAATACTATAAATGTCACCTTATTTTGGTAAAATAATGTGAAGGAATTTGTACAAATAAAACGCTTTGAGATATGCATTCTCATTTGTACCACATGCACAGAAATACGTTATTTTGTCATTGTGTCATCATCGTGCATGCTTTATCCAAACATATGTATTTAAAAAAAATGTTTTACATAAACATGTATACTATGTACATGTTCGCATGGGATTGGAACAAAAGACGAGGTCTTATATAGTTATTATTCCTCGGTATACATTGAGTTGCATGGTTCACAAGAATTACTTGGTGTTTAATACATTAATTATACAGTTTAATGCATTAATACATAGCTTGAATATATTATTTTTTTGCAATATATTACAATATTTGAATATTTCAAAATGGCAAACTTATGTAAATGACACTTCATCACTATTTCTTTAGAAGGAATTGAAATCCATTCTCGAAAGATCCATGTACTTATACAAAATTGAATTTTAAATTAAGAAACATACAAGAAAAATTGAGCGTGTCCTCATATGTTCTGTTTATAGAAACTGGTAAGCACCAACACATTCCAAGGAATGAAAAAATATGTAAATTGTGAACACTTAATGAAAATGAAGATGAGTGCCATTTTTTTCTAATACGTCCTTTATTTGATAAATTTAGAAATAGACTTATGCCTGATGTTTACAAAAAAAGACAACATATATTTAAATCTTTACAATTCTTGAATGAGACAAGAAAATCTATAATGATACATCTGGCTTATTTCTGTATTTAAGCATTCAAACTAAGAGCCGATAATATATAGATTAATGAGAGAATATATTGTCTTTTGACCAAAGTGAAAAGTTGTACAGGATATATACCGGTAACTGCATAATTTTGTTCAATCAATTATGGATTTTAAACATTACATTAACAGAACGAGCCTTCCCATACATCCTACGTTCTCACGAAAATTCATGTTGGCATTATTGCTTTATTGTTTTTGATATTGTTAAATACTTAAGTCGCAAAGAATCTTTCTGCTCTGTTCTGTTATTTTCTGTTCTTATAATATTATTAAGAATATGAAATAAATGTGTTTGGAAAAATACATAAAGAATTATAAAGTACGTCCAAAACGAGAAGCTCCGATTTTAGAGTTTTATTCGCCAAGTGCGTGTAATAGGTTGCCATGTGTGAAGTGTAGCAGAAATAAAAGTAATAACCAGAAGTTTGGGGGAAAAGAAAAAGGAAATACTTGTTTGCTGCAATATAAAATACTTCTTAGAGTCGTCCTGTAGCAGACTAAGTATAAAATAGCTTGCAATTCTTGACAAATATGCAACAGCTTTTTTAGTATTTGTTAAGTTTTCACGAGTGTCGATTCATATATGATAGTTGCAATGCATGGGACGGAATATATGGATATGGTGTTTATAAGTTCGCCGCAAATATATACATACTGACCGCATTGTATCCTTGTTGCTTATATTGCGTTTTTAGGGGCAGTTGCTCAAGCGGTGTGAAATGAAGACGAACCAAAGAACAGAAGAAACAAAGGAACGCATATTTAAAAAGACACTTGAATAGCCTAGCTAAGTCATTCACAAAGTAAATGTTGCATGTTGCGGAGGACAAGAAAGAACACCCAATAGGAGGCGTGACAATGTCAATGACCAGTGCCCTGTAACACCAAAGACCTATCAATAAACATAGCATATTGATAGGTCTTTGCCTACACCATGTCATACTCGCCAAGTGTTGACATGTTTTGTCTGGTGCGTGTGCCAACACCATACCATACACATATACTTTCCGCGAGTTGTGAATCAACACCATACCAACCGAATTGACTGTCCGCGAGTTGTAAATAAGGTTCGCAGATAGAATTAAAAAAAACAAACTTGCCAAAGTCTTAGGTACAAATCGGTCGCGTACAAAAAGCAGTATACTAGTGAATACATAATTTGAGTCGAGACATGCGAAAATGGGTCTTATGCCATCGCGCAGTCTTGTCAGGATGTACGCTGTACGCTATAAAATCACAATATAGTTTGTGGTCTCATTAGAGGACAGAGTAGCTTCTGACAGACTGCGCGATTGCGAAGGCTTGCCTGCGCTACGCTGATCGCAATGGCGATACAACTTATAAGTAAACACACATTAGTAAAGCGCTCTTTTAAAATAGCAAAAGTGATTCGACGGATGAAAATGGAACATCTTCAATTTGAATAAGTGTCGAAAAGAAATGAAAACAATTATCGAACGCCTGTCAACATCGTTTTATAACATGGTGTGAACTGGCCATACGACACCGAAAACCTTCGATGATCTACGAGCATTTAACGCGAAAAACGTGGCGGTTAACAGTCCATAAAAACGGCGGGCGCTGCTTAAGGGATTCTTTCAAATATTTTACAAAACGAGTGACCATTAACTGAGCTGATACCAATGACCATCACTCGATCAATGACTTCGCCATTCCCTTGTTACCATGACTAACCGACTACTAGTTTCTACGCATTCATATTTTTGTAGCTGATTGAGTTATTTCCTAAATTTAACATGAAGAAGCATTTACATTCAAGAAACGTGGTTTTGCAATTCGTAATAATATATTAAAAAACACACATACACACACAACTAACCTGCCATTCGTGAACCCAATTAATTTTACGATTTTTGTTTCTAATATTTGCACCCGATTTGTTCTTGCACTTTAAGCACGAGCTGGTGCATTTGAATTACAAAAAGATAACAGAGATTTAATTTTCTGTAATTAGTTCAATAAGTAACAAACCCAAAAATTAGTTTTTATGAAAACGAAATAAAATATAATAAAAAGACAACACAACTAAAAGAAGAATTATGTCAATAGTTGTCGCTGATGATACATAAGTTACCATATGTATTATATGCAACTTACATAAAAGGTTTATAGAGCGATAATTTCATCCATCTGCAATAAAAGTGCATTCTACTGACCGCAGTGTAATTTGTGGGCAGTGTCGGACAATAAAACGGGCATATTATAGTCACTTAACGCGCATGAAACGAGCTATTAGTGATGATTAATATTCCGTTAGGGTAATTCATAAATTCATTAAATTGTTATGGCGACGAATGCACACTTAGTTGATATATAATATGACCAATTCGTACTCGATGTCAAATGGATCGGCAGTAGAAAACATCCATCTGGTTAGAAAATAGTTTTGGACAGTAAATACAATATTAAAAACCTGATACTATAATGATTGAATTGTATTAAGATAAACACAAAGTAAGAACGGTGACACCTTGGGAATTGGGAATAAAATCATGTCTAGCTGGGACCGAATTTCGAAAGCATATGAATTATATGAGCCTCCCTCTGGGAAAACGGGGCGTTAGGCATGTGTGCATAAAATGTCGCCCTAGTTGAGACTGTGACGTTCGGTGGAAAGAGACTTTAAGCATATAACAAGAACTTAATACAAAAAAAAATCGATTAATGATTAAGAATATAGAAATTGCAATGATTAAAAAATATATAGAGAACGTAAGGAGATTGATGACAGATGAAGTTTATCATGCGATGCTGTAAATCATTTTTACCTTGACTTCCGACACTAGGCAATAGGCCAAAAAGATATAGGCAAAAACCAGCCATCTTAAAGGCAGTTCATGTGTGTGTTTCGATGTTTATGAGGTCCTTTCGCGCCTTAGAGGCTGCACTATGTGAGGACCCGGTGTTTGTCCCAGCACTCCTACCTAATTTACTCGCAAACGGTGGGACGATTGTTGATATGGGGCTGTTATTTCTAGTGATGCCGTTTTAACTGAAAACATATTAAATGTTGGTGCGGTCTTTTACTGTGCTAGGAAGCCGAAGTACTTTGAGAAGATCCCACCTGTGTCCGATATGATGACCGCCAAATAAGCTCACATGCGCCGTATATGGATCGGGGATTGAACCCGGGTCTCCATGGTGCGAGGCGCTGGTACCAACCAGTGTGCTAACTGCACAGCCATGAAAGGGATGTCATTCGAAATAAGTATTATTAAATTGACACAGTTAACATCGTAAAAAAAATAAGCGTTCATATTGACCCCAGGTGTTAATCTTTGAGAGGGTTGACATCGTAAATCATTCCGACTTTTGCAGACGACCTTGTTTGTACTCACCATCACCGTCTTTTGACCGGCTAATGAGGGACATAATAACCATATCGTCTTTGAAATTTATTGCCACCGACAACGCGTGGTGGCCCGAGGGTAAAGACGTTTTTATAACGCTTTGTTTATCTTAATTGGTGTACGTAAATACTCTTGACTATTATGAACAGAACAGAACAGACATTATGTTCACAAGAAGCTATTTTTCACAGTCCCAGTTCAGTTTGTTCTTGCGTTGATCATGCTTGATCTTTTTTTCTTGACGAATACTAATTTAAAGGGTCATAGCGAGGTTATTTCTCTTAATATTAATATTTCCCCAAGCATATATTTATGAAGTCATAATGATATTTATATGAGATCGTAAAGAAATTATCTACAATTCCAATAATATATACCGGAAGTACTGGTTTTAAAATCGCTGTGAATGATATGTACATGATGAGCATTCAAACGGGCTGTCCGGTAAGCGCAGTTGTTGGTACACGCGCTTCTCACCTCGGCGACCGGGTGCAATCCCCGTGCCCGGAAGCATGTGAGATTGGTTGTTGGCAACCATACCGAACAGGTACGGTTTCCTCCAGGTAATCCGACTTCCCCCACAACCCAAGACCACACAAAAATTAAAAATCGTTCAATAAAGAAGCTTTAATATACACATTTTTTTTTTCCAACTTTCGTGTGTCTAGTAAGTTTATAATGCCTGAGTGCTGGGACACACTCCGGGTCCACAAATAATGCATAAGGAAGGACCTCATAAACTTATAAATACACACACACACACACGCGCGCGCGCGCGCGCATGCAAACAATACTGTAATGGAGCGATATTCTCATTTAATGGATTTGCAGATATTTTTCCTTAACAATTTCAATAATGTATCAATGTCAATATTTAAAATTATGCTTGAAAGGAGGGAATTTGCATTGTATTTACATGTCTATATTAAGATGGAAATGCCAGCCATATGGAATTAGAGATTGATGTATGTAATTATAACATCTTTCATGAAAGCTCGATTTGTGACAGCGGAAATAGTAAAAACTAAAAATGTTCGGATGATTATTGACTACGGATAAACTGACAAGTGCATTATTCATTTACATTTATTTAAACGTAAAATTGAAGTATAAACACCACTTGTATTTTCCGACAAGGGCGATTACGTATTCACATCAACAGTTGCGCCCCTTTTTACCAAAGAAGCCTTTAATCAAAATGCCAACAGTAAATGCACGTGAATATTTTTAGATATTGTGGAAAAGCAAATCGCTGTAAGAACGTTTTTGCCGCACTAGTAAAGTGGAGGCGCCTAATGCCGGTTTGGTATCTAATACCGAACACAAAATAATTTAAACTTGTGTTTAAAATCTAGATGTTTCTTATCAAAATGTCTCTGTGTCTCTATGGTAAAAAAACCTATTAACCTTATTTTTAGCTATAACATGTTTTTAAAAAATAACCCATGGCCGCCCTAATACATAGGCAATCTTCATATACACTACCGGTATGTATGATTTAGGATCTGCAACCCTTTGTTAATTACCGGTAATACACACTCTCAATTGTTTGCCCATGTCTTCTGAACAATTTGAAGAAGAATAATCATAAGCAACAGAATTTTTACTTCAACTGGACAGATAAACCCACATGGCTGGGTGGTGTCCAATAAACTACAGATGAGCCTTGCCATGGGAAAACCAGGTTAATGCATGTGCGTAAAGTGTCGTCCCAGATTAACCTGTACAGTACACACAGGCCAATCAACACTTTCTGCATACACAGGATTTTCGCAAACATTAGAGACTTCCTTTTAACGCAAAATACCATAAAAACGGAAAGTGTCATCCCTGATAAGCCTGTGTGGACTGTGCAGCCTTATCTGGGACAGCACTTAATGCACATGCATTCAGCCTTCAGAGTGCATCTAAAATGTTATATAACCACTGTTAAACCTCACTTCGCTTTTCCAAACCATCGCTTAATTATTTGTATAAGCCATTTTGTTGCAATTTACTATACCTTGATCAAACTATAATGTGTAATATACCCTGCGCATGGGCGTAAAAATAGTAGCACAGGTTTTTCAGAAAATTCTGTTGAAACTTATAATTGGTGGGTAATTATTAAAATGAACCTATAACAAATCCATGTAAATAATAAGCGATTTATTTTCCTTAGAAATGTATGTTCTACTGGTTTGTTATTTACATTACAACATGTTTGTTCACCATTGATTATAAAAAAAATAATCTCATGCATCATGCTCATGGTGATGGTCAATATTGCCCCCTTGAAGAGAAATTATTAATGTTGGCCTCTGTTAACATCAGTCTCCATTGGGTGCAGTTTACCCCTCAACTGCCTTTGCTATTTATATAATATGTGTTATGTTTGTTTTTCAGAAATCTCTTTCAAGGCAAGGTAGATGAAGCTTTCACCTGGCAGATAAGCCCCCCTGGCTGGGTAATGGATGATGAAATAGCCTGATATGGATGCTTCATAATGAGGTAATGAAATGTAAACATTGAACCACCTGTTACTTGGTAAGTGGATGTAAATCAGTAATTTTAAGGGCTAATTTGTTTCCGAAATTCGAAATCGGTGAAATTCCCATGCTAATGAAAGAAAAACTTTTTTCCCATATAATAATGTAAAAAATACCCTGTAAATGTAAACTTTATTTTGAAAAAAAATATGACTTAATTTGGGGGAAAAAAAACAAAGTTAAGAGCCATTTCATGTCAATAATCCCAGCAATTTTCATCAAACCAAGTGTAATCATAATTTAATTAAGCATTTGGAGCAATTAAAGCCTTTGATTCATGTTGTATATCAAAGTAGATTTTAAATATGTAATTATGATGATTTGAAAAAATATATAAAAAATTATCCACTTTTGTCATTATAACACGGCCGGTAATCACGGGCGCCACCTCTTTTTTGCAATGCATTAATAAATGAGCCAATGCTACTTCCGAGGTGGCGCTCAGGACCGGATGTTTTGAAATTGTATGAATAATTTGGCAGGGTGAGTATGTTTTATATGTTTTGTCAATATATTTCGCATTATTTTAAAAATCGGGCAATGTAGTGCGATTTAGCGTAGATTAATTCATCCACAAATGTACAGAAACATACAATCACAACCAATTTGGAAACGCGAGGACCTTTATAAGTTGTGGCATGTTGCAGTTTTGAAAGCAAATCCATGTATTTTGCCTGTGAAACGAGCAAATTTCCAGCAAAATAAATCGTTAATGACATCAAACCAATGATTTGAACATGTACAAGTTGTTGCATGCACACACAAATTGGCTTCTTTATTGGCTCATTTATTAATGCATCGCAAAAAAGAGGTGGCGCCCGTGATTACCAGCCGTGTATAATGCACTTCTCTTACCCGTATGCCTGAGTAAATGTATTTAGTGAATATCAGATTTGTCTCCCTTGGCCCATACTGTAATGAACTGGTGGCTTGGTACTTTTACTGTTATGTGTTTGCTTTATTGTACATATGAGCCTCACTCTGGGAAAACAGCCTGTTTTATGCATAAAGTGTCGTCCCAGATTAGCCTGTGCAGCTATTATGGAATTTTGCTTTTAAAGGAAGTCTCTTCTAAACGAAATTTCAGTCTATGGGAAAAGTGTTGTGCGGACAGCACAGGCTAATCTGGGACGACACTATGCATTAAGCCCCATTTTCACAGAGCAATGCTCATTTATATATATATATATTTTTTTTAACGAGACTGTGCCATTGAAAAAGGCGTCAAGGTTGTAATTTCTTTAAACAATTGCATCATAGATATGAATGCCTACATGTTATTTCCATTAAAACAGTTTGTATATATAAAAGAATAAGTGTTTTGGTGTGTTAGTTTTTTTTCTGTTTTGAACAGTATAATTTCAGTCGCATCACATCAGTCAGTTCACCTCCTGACATGAATCCTGTAGTGCGTTCAGTTACAGCGAACGTTCGCCAATGATCGTTCGTTTCCGATTCAGTCTAATTGAACGATAAGTTCTTAACCAACGCAATACACTATGTTTATAATTCAATTTATTTTATGTACTACAAAAAATATGAAAAAATATCGAAGTTACACTGAAGTTACGCTGAACAACAACAACAACTTACTTGTCCGCCATCTTGGTTTCGCTAGCGAACTATAGCGAACTACCTCCCGAGACGGGTCGCTTCGGTTCGCGAACGTTCGCGGCGAACCGAGCGTTCAATAGCGAACGTTCGCGAAAGTTCGCTTCGGTTCGCGAACGTTCGCTGTAACTGAACGCACTACTGG